>VMDO01031562.1:0-19524 GCA_007922755.1 Pedetes capensis
GAGAACTGTGGCAGGGTATAAATCCCATCAGATCAGGCATAGCAGAGGAAAAGATTAGTGATGTGGAGACATAGAAAAGAGTTTTAAAACTGAACAGAGAATTAGTGAGACAACTATATTTGTTAATACACATGAAATTGAAGTCCCTGAAAGGGAAGGAGGGTAGAAAAGCACTAGAAGAACAGCTGGGCCTGGTGGCACACACCTGTAATCCCAGTGATTCGGGAGGCTGAGGCAGGACGATTGTGAGTTCAAAGCGAGAGGCAGCCTGCATAATTTAGTGAGACCCTTTGTCAAAATTAAAAAAAAACAAAAATTATAAAGGTACTAAGAATGCAGCTCAGTGATGGAGTGCTTGCCTAGCATGCATGAGGCCCTGGGTTTATTAACCCTGTAGTACTGCCAAAAAAAAAAAAAAAAAAAGAGTGTCAAGTTATCCACCTGAAGTATGTGTAGGTTATTTTGTATCAGCTATACCTCGCTGGGCTGGGATTTAGCTCAGTGGGTGCTGCGTTGCAGTCTCTGAGGCCCTGAGTTCAATTCCCAGCACCGCAAAAATGGGAGAAGGACCTGGCAATCCACTCCCAAGACAATCCCGAAGCAGTCAGCCATTGAAAACCCTATGAGGGTCACTATGAGTCAGATACCGACCTGACGGCACCTAACAACACAACAACATACCTCGCTGAATCTATACACATAATGAGAATAAATCAGAAAAAGAAAAAAGCGGTTAAAAAGAGAAAGGATTTTGGCTGAATGGAAAAGATATACCATGAATCAGGGCACCAAATCCATCACAGGGTAGAGGCCCTGGGAGGTGAGGATCAGAAGAAGAGAAATGGGTTAGTTCTCTTTAAAGGCTGTGAACATTCTCTGTCTTATATTAGGATGGCAAAATTTCTAAGGGCTGCTGTTGGGCTGCTGCTAGATTGTTCTGACAGGCTAGGTAGTGTTGGGCTGTCTGAGATGTTCTCCTGCAGAGTCGGGCTTTCATTTTGCTGCATAGATTCCATGCTCAAGTTGGGAGTATGTCACTCGGGGGAACACTGGTATCAGCACGGGAAGTGGGCATACCACAGTTTGTCAGTGGTTATTTGTGGTTCTTTTGTTGTTTGTTTGTTTTGTGGCACTAAGGGGATGAACCCAGGGCCTCATTCATACTTTACACATGCTCTACTGCTAAGCTGCACCCTTGACCTATTTTTTAATTTTATCGTGAGACAGAGTCTTGCTAAATTACACTGGCTCCCTCTGGCCTCAAACTCTTGATCCTACTGCCTGTACCTCCCAGGTTGCTGGGATTATAGGTGTGAGCCACAGTGACCAACAGTAGTTACATTTTAAATAACAGTCTAATAACAGTTTAAATAACAGTATGTCTAAGTTGTGTATCTACTAAAAGTGGGTATAATATAGAATGGAAATACGGTTTGTCATCCAGCTAAATTTCAACTTTGTTCCTCTTGCATGCCCATGACTTCTAAAAATGAAGGATATCAGAATGAACTAGATGCAGTGCTTTGGTGTGGAATAGGGGATATGCACCAGGGAGTTGAGGATCTGATCCTTGCTGGGCTTCAATGGAAGAGGCATAGTTCCCTATGGTTTCCTATAGTTGTCTCTCAGCCAGCCCTCTTCCACCATGTTGAGAGGGTAGAATTACTGTATGATATTCTGCTTTTGATGTGTTTCTTGAAATGCAGAGACAACAAAAAAATGTTGCATTTCACAATCTGTTGCAATGTTAAAGTGTTTTACAAATTCAAAGGTGTTGGGTGAGTGTTGTGGTTAACAGCATACCCAAATTAAGAGTAGAGGGACCATCCTTGTGACCTAGGAATCTGAAAGATCCGAATCTAGGAAATAGAGTGGAATCAACCTGCAAATAATTGCCATTATTTTAAAATTGTTTAAATTAGCAACAAGCCTACTTAAATAATTTTAAACTTCAAAAGAGTGAAACTTTTAAGTGAAAGAAGTAGGGTTAAAACAGGCAGTTTTATTTTACGTTAGACCAGCACACGGATAAGACTCCCCAAAAGCCAGAAGATTTTTCCGATGGTCAGTATTCTGGGATTTTAATTAAACACTCCAGATTTTCTGACTTATTTGCCTTCACCCAAGGAACGCTTATGTCTTCATCCTCTGAACACATGGGACAGGGCAAGTCTTGGGATTTGTGCTTCTCAGAGCGTCAGGTGGGCTAGTGAGAGGAAAGCACAGCTGCTCGCAAGTGATAAAGAGACGAGGTGGTGTCCTTGATTTTATTTTGCTTTCTCTGGTATGTGCGGGGCCTTGTGCCAAGATCCTGTCCTTTTTATTAGCTCTCTTTAGTTTCATGAAATGTAATTTAATTTTGTTCTACAATGAATCCTAACTAACATTTTTAGTTTTGGGGGATGGAGGGAGGTTAATTTTTGTTGTTTCTTTTGTGTCTGGTTGGTGGGGCTTTGTGTCTCCTGCTTTGCCTCCACCCAGTGCCTGCCACTTAGCAACGGCCCTGTGCATGCATGCTGGGTGAGTGCGGGGTGTGGATGCCTGAAGTGCAGGTGTGGGACTGCTGACTGGAGAGTCGGCAGCAAAGTGGGCATTTTTCTGCCCAGTTCCTTCCCAGGATGACTTTAGGTTGGTCTTTTCGCATGTACTTTTTTCCACCCCTATGTAAGATCAGCCTGGGATTTAGCTCAGTTGGTAGAGTGCTGCACTGCAGTCTCTGAGGTCCCAAGTTCAATTCCCAGCGCTGCAAAAAAATGGGAGAAGGGCCTGGCAATCCACTCCCAAGGCAATCCTGAAACAGTCAGCCATTGAAAACCCTATGAGGGTCGCTTTGAGTCGGATACCAACTCGACGGCACCTAACAACAACAATGTAAGATCGATATGGAAGATGCCTTTTCAGAACTGCAGTGCTTCTCTTCTCCAACTGCTGGATCACAAGGGGCTCCAGGTCCTGTGTGGAGCTGGGCTGCCCCCAAGCTGACAGAAGGCCCAGGATCTGCCCTTGGCAATGATGGCTGGCTCACACACTGCAGGGGGCATTTATGTGATTGTAATTTTGACTCTGAGGTGTTACCTTCATTTTAATAACTAAAGGGACATAATTCACATACCATACAATTCACCCATTAAGTGAATTGTGTGCCAAAGTACATGGTTTGGTGTTTTTTAGTATATTTACACTGTGTGGTGCAACCATCACGACAATCAGTTTTAGAACATTTTCATTGTCCTCAAAGGAAGCCCATGGTCCTTGGCCATCAACCTCCATTTCCCACCCTGCCTACACCCTGAGGCACCCACTAATCTACTTTGTAGCTGTGGGTTTGCCTTTTCTGGACATGATTTCCTAGAAATGGAATCAAATAAAATGTCTTTTGTGGCTGGATTCTTTCACTTAGTATAATGTTTTCAAGTTTCATCCATTTTATAGCATGTACCAGTACTTAGTTCCTTTTCATGGCTGAATAACATTCCAGTCTGTGGACAAGCTGGAGTTTATTTATCAGTTGATACAGATTTTGCTTGCTTCTACTTTTAGGTTATTATGAGTAACGCTGTTATGAGCATTCAAGTACAATCACAGGATTTATTTTTATACTTTTTTATAATTTTGGTTTTTGTCACTTTGGAATGAGATATTTACAGGTATATAAAACTGTGACTCCTTTTAGAATCCAAAGATATACTATTTCTTTTCTTTTCTTTCTTTTTTTTTTTCTTTTTTTTTTTTTGTGGTACTGGGGTTTGAACTCAGGGCCGTGTGCTTGCATGCTTTGCAAATGCTGGACCACTGAGCTGCATCCTTAGCCCATTTTTTTTTTTACTTTTTGAGACAAGGTCTCACTAACTTATGCAGACTGCCTCTGGTCTCAAACTTGCAATCCTCCTGCCTCCGCCTCCCAAGCCACAGGGATTACAGGTGTGCGCCACTGCACCTGGCAAGACATAATATTTCTTTATGACAGCAGAAATCCATAGTGCACATATCATACAGCAGAATAGACTGAATGGCAATTAAAAGAGAGCACTTATTTACATAGACAGAGTCAAATTTAGGCAAAATAAGCTTAAAATGCCTGTAGCTATAGCACTGTGGCATCCAATCCTGTCAGATCTCAGAAGCTAAGCAGGGTTGGACCTGGTAGGTACTTGGATAGGAGATCACCTGGGAACACCAGGTGCTGTAAACTTGGGAGATGGACCCGGCAACCCCCTCCCAAAAAACAATCAATCATTGAAAACCCTATGAACAGCAGAGAAGCACTGACAGTAGTGTTTTGCTTGTTGTACATAGCATACCAACTCATAGCAACCCTCATAGGGTTTTTAATGGCAGACTGTTTTGGGATTGCCTTGGGAGTGGATTGCCAGGTCCTTCTCCCATTTTTGCGGTGCTGGGAATCAAACTCGGAACCTCAAAGACTGCTGCGCAGTGCTCTACCAACTGAGCTAGATCCCAGCCCTATCATCAGCAACAGGAAGCTCAAAATAATTTTTTAAAGTAGTGCAGGGTTTGCCCAGGGCTTCACAGTTGCTGAGCAAGTGCTCCACCACTGAGCTGCACTCCTATCCCTTTTTAAATTTTTTGGGCCAGGGTCTTACTAAATTAAATTGCACAGATGTCCTTTGGCCTTGAACCTGCAATCCTCCTGCCTCAGCCTCCTCTGTGCTTTTAGTTAATGATTTCCTGTCTTTGTACTGAAAATATGCATAAACATTTCAATTATAATGATATAAGTGGCTAAAAATGCAAAAAATTGAACCTATGTAAGTTCCATCTAATTCATGTCAGATGTCTTTCCTCCATGCCAGGCATTGAATTAGATGCTGGGAGTATGATAACAGAGAGGGTCTGTGCCCTCATCTTGCTTCTGTTCCATCTTGCTGAAGGTGGGAGGGTGGTGTGGGGTGAGTGAAGACAAGGCAGACATCCAAATACGGAGCTGCAGAGAACTCAAGCCAGATTTAGGGTGGGATTCAGTGGAAGCTTCCAGAAGGAAGTTTATGACCAGGCTGGGGTCTAAAGGAGTGGATATAAATAAACAAGAGGACAGAGAAGGAAGGAGAGCGTCTGTGTGGAGAGAGTTGAACATGTTCACTACCTCACCTGTTCAGGGAATTGAAAGTAGGATTTAAGGTGAAATGTGGTGGGAACCAAGAATTAAAAGAGCAGGGCGAAGCTGGCCAGTGATACATCTGTAATCCCAGCCACTTGGGAGGTTGAGGCAGCAGGATCAGAGCTCAAGGCTACAAGTAGCCGGTACAACTTAGCAAGACCCTGTCTCAGAAACAAAATAGGGAGGCTGAGGGTGCAGCTCAGTGGCGGAGTGCTTGCCTAGCATGCATGTGGCCCTGGGTTAACCCCCTAGTACTAAACAAAAACAAAAACCCATAAGCAGATCTGCATTTTGGTCACTCATGGGATATACTGGGTGAAGGGTAAGGTGTGGTTCCCTCTGCAGTGGGAGGGCAGGTCCTTGCTGGGGGCTGGAGGCAGTGGGAGATCCGAGGTTTGGGAAGTACTCAGAAGAGCC
The DNA here is from genome assembly GCA_007922755.1 of Pedetes capensis. NCBI lineage: Eukaryota > Metazoa > Chordata > Mammalia > Rodentia > Pedetidae > Pedetes > Pedetes capensis. The sequence continues at coordinate 5,537 of VMDO01031562.1, forward strand.
ACTGTGGAAATGTGGTGATCAAGGGATTTAGAGAGGCAGAGCTACTGCGAATCTGCGTCATCAGACTTTATGGAATGCCCCTAGAGGTGTGGCAAAGTGCTACCCTTGAATGATTGTGCTTCTGCATATCCCTTGCTGTAATTGAGTTGAACTTAGGTGAATTGAATTACCTTAATTGAACTGAAGATGCCAGTAAAATCACAGAGCAGAATCTGCCAAAACAAATTCTGTGGATCATGCAGCACCAGCCATCTTTCATTCTAATTACAGTTGGATCTGTAGCTCCCTTATTGATTTTATGTGTTGCCATTTATTCTTACTGTGGCATCAGAAGCTAATTTTTTCAGGGAATGGAGGAGTTGGGCTTGGAGGGGTTGGGGAGGAGGAAATTTACCTTAGTTGTTGATTTGTTTTGCAACCTTTGGGGGTATCTCAGATCCTAGAGTAAGAGGGCACTTAAGCATGGGGCAGGGCAAGGTGGGCAAAGCAGCCCACCTTGTAGGGTGGTTGTCAGGACCTAAGGAGCTATGTTCCTGTAAGATCTGATCAATGAGTATCCGAGGTGGGAGGAGCTGTGGAACGGGTCTAGGGTCAGAAAGCTAGAGATGGTTGATACAGAGTAGGTAAGACCTGACCCACCAAATCAGTGCTTTTGCTGCCCCTGAAAGATGTAACAGAAGAGAGATGCTGAGGACCTGGGCGGAGGTGGCAGCAGGGCCCTACTGTGGTTCTCTGAGGCATATGGTACATGAGCGGCAAGCAGAAGAAGCATCATAGTATTGGCCATTCATTTATGTTCCTTTTTAGGGGCTGGGGTGATGCTCAGTTGGTAAAGCACTTCTCTGCCTGAGGCCCTGGGTTCAATCCCCAGCACCACAAAAATGGGAGAAGGATCTGGCAGCCCACTCCTGAAACAGTCAGCCATTGAAAACCCTATGTATAGCAGAGAAGCACTGACATAGTGCGTGCACGTCAGTGTCGGGTAGCCTTTTGTTCTGTTGTTTGTACATAGGGTCACTATAAGTTGGACCCAACAGTGCCTAACAATAAAACATCCCTTAGATGAAGAGCCCTCCTGAGGCTAAGAGTAAAATTGATCTCTTTCTGATCACCTCTATGTGTACCTGCAGCAGCAGGTGAGAAAAGCCGTGTAATGTTTTGGGACAACTAGGTACATACTGCTATGGCAGAGCCCAATTCTGGCCTGGGGGGTGCTTTGAGAGGTCATTTATCTGCCCTGTGTTCAGCCAGTCTTCCCTTGCAGCTCAGTGATGGGTTTGGCTCTCTGGGAAGAACCCCTGGGGGGGGGTGGTAAAGCCACGTGTGCGCGTGCATAAGATCTCACCACACACGCACAGCCCTGGTCAACACAGCCTCCATCCTGGGGAGTGTGGGCTGAGCACCTGACCTCAGCAGAGCAATGACTTGGGGCTGTCATTCTTTGTCTAGGTATGTACTCTTTGGCTGCAGCGACCCAGGAGTCAGAGAGCAGCCGGAAGCTGACTCACCTGCTGAACGCGGTGACAGATGCTCTGGTCTGGGTGATTGCCAAGAGTGGCATCTCCTCCCAGCAGCAGTCTGTCCGCCTGGCCAATCTGTTGATGCTCCTGTCTCACATCAGGCATGTCAGGTACAGAGCTGTGGGAGCTGCCCCAGTGGGGTGGGGGCAGTGTGCGCGCTCAGGGCTTTGGGGAGAGCATTTGCAAGTTTGAAGTGGAATAAGGTAGAATTGTCACCTTTAAAGGGAAAGTCACCTCTGGAAGGGAACCAACACTTCTTCAGTTCACACACCTGTAACCAAAGACTGGCACCTAATGTGGGTATTGAATGAATGTCACATGGCACCTTATGCGATTTTCATGGCATCCTGTATTTCATCTGATTTTTGGTTGTTAGGGCTCAGGGCTTGTTTACAGAATCCTAAAAGGGGGAGTTGCTCCCTAAAATGAATGGCCAGTTTCCTCCAGAGCTGAGGCCCTGGGTCACTTTTGTGAAGAGGCCAGGTCTGGCTCTCCTGGTGGCCCTTGGGCTGGTGGCTGGGAATGTGCACAAAGCCTTCTCCAAGAGTTGTCCTTTTCTTTTGATGACATCAGGATCCTAAGGATTAGATCTAAGAGAACTTCCTAACAGGCTCAGGAAGCAGGGCTGTGGATGGAGCACACTGCAGGTCAGGAGATGTGAACTGTATGCACTGATGAGGGAGCTTGCTATAATGGCTGCTGCTGCTACTCTGATGCTTAGTGTGTGGTGTAACCTAGGAGGGGAGCCTGGCACTCAGGCTGGAAGAAGGGAGATGAGGATGGAAGACATGGGGGAGGAAATAAAGACCTCTGCCCTTGTTTCCTCTGTAATGATCATCCAGCCTATGGCCCTTTACAGAACACAAAGTTGATCCTTACTATTATTTCTTAATTTGCCTCCTTGCTGAAATTTATTTGTAGCCCCAAAATCAATACTCGTGGCCCTTTTAAGGCCATGGCCAAATTGGTGAAATTTTGAGTCATTCAATACACACATTCCCACGTGAGGTTGAAGAAGATGCTCTGCCTTCCTGTTTCAGCTCTTACATTGTATCCAAGGGTCTTTTACACTGTCTAGGTAGAGCCTTGGTTTTACTTTTTTGTGCGTGATTTCATTGTTAAAATGGTCCCCTTGTATGGTGCTATAGTGCTTTCTGGTGTTCCTAGGCAGAAGAAAGTTGTGACCTGCCAAAGCAGAAGATACATGTTCAGGCATGAGTTATAGTGCCATTGGCCATGAGTTAAATGCTAATCTATATAATATATATTAATCAAGGTGTCTTTATTCAGAAACACACATAAAGCAAGGTTATATGTTGATGAAACTGTTGTGATGAGAGGCTTGAGACACCTGTGGATTTCCTGTAGGAACAATGATTCAGTATTTGCTATTTCATTGTTTACAGTGGCTTTGTAGAGCATAACTGCTGTGAATAATGAGAAGTGATGATGCTATGTGCCAGTCTATTGTGGTTGGGTGGTGGGACACAGGTTGAGAGCATATCTTCTTTGCCCTTGAGTATAGGTTATTGGGGGAGGTAGATAGGCTGGGAGAGGTACAGGGGTGTGGGGGTAAGGCCTGGCTCCATGGAGAACTGGGGAAGATTTCAACATTTCTGTGGCTTCCCGGAGGGAAGGAATCTTAGCGCCTTTTTATCCCTATAGTAACAAGGGCATGGAACATCTGCTCAGCATGAAGTGCAAAAATGTGGTCCCAGTGTATGACCTGCTGCTAGAGATGCTGAATGCGCACACGCTTCGCGGGTACAAGTCCTCCATCCCAGGGTGTGAGTGCAACCCAGCTGAGGACAGTAAGAGCAAAGACAGCGCCCAGAACCAGTCCCAGTGACACCCAGCCCGAGGTGAACGGACCACAGATGTCAAAGGCGGAATGGTGAACTCCAGCAGATCGTCGACTCCAGCAGGTGGTGAACTTGGGCTTCGTCACCTTTCCACTGAGTGGCCTCTCATCTGGTTACCGCAGCCTTGGTCACGTCCCGTCCTTCCCCCACATCCCCAGATCCCAGGAGTCAGCGTGGGGGAGTCATCGTTTTCCTTGTACCAGGGGCACATTTGAATGCGGAGGTCCAACTTGCATGGCCTTGTAAGAATCTCAGTGTAACCCCTTTCTTACTTTCCATCTCCCTTCCACCCTCTTAGAAAACATCTTCAAGGTTTTGGCATGACGGGTGGAAGTCTGACTTGGAAGGGTTGCAATTTTGACAGGTGAGAGAAGGTGACACATTTTTTCAGAAAGTGGACTGTCAGAAAAGTTACCCTTAGAATCAACCTTTGTTTTCTCTCTTCTGGGCCATATGACTGAAGGATTGAGACTAGTTTCACATATCTACCTCACAGGCCTGTGAGGACTGATGTCACATTATGTTATTCTATCAAAGACCAGAAGGACAGGGGTCAAGCTAGGATGTGAGCTGTGATCTTTCTCTCAGACCTTCTTGCTATCTATGTGCAGATTCATCCCTCCTGACTTGCATTTGTAGAGCCTGCTTATTAGTGGGGGGGTGTGTTTGGCTGTGTGTGATCACTGTCATGGAGGGTTGTGGGAGATTTAAGTCTTTCTCCCCTGACATTGAGCCTTTTGGAAACTCTGCTGTTCCAAGGGGCCCAATGTGTGTGCTGGGGAAAGGCCCCTATCTGTAGGAATGGCATTCTCTTCTGTGGATGTGGGGGTTACAGCCACAGTGCTTCCCTAGAGTGTGGTCAGTACAGCTTCCATCTTACACAGCAGAGGTAGCAGCTACAACCACCACATCAGCCACCCAGGGGAGAAACACTTGGTGCATGGTGTGCTATGCCACAGGAAGATGCTACACCCTCCCTCTCCCAGCGCGTCAGCTTTGGACCCACATCGTATGGACTTATTGGGCACAGCACTTGAACTAGAAGACATGGTCTGTGAATTCGCCTTCAAAAAGAGAAATATTGAGGGGTAATAACTTATAGCAAAAAGTTCTTTTACACCCTACAGATCTCTTAAAATATTTTCTTATCAGAACATTTATATGGAGGACTGGGTAAAATAGAAACATAGAAAAAATATTCTTATTCCAAGCGGAACATAGTAGGAAATAAAGATAAGGCACTTCTGAAATGAAAGTTTTAACTCACCTTTTAAATATTGAAAACGTCAGGCAAATTTTTAGGAATATAGCAAATGCACAAAATGTTTAACAGTTATATTTTGGAAGTGAGCAATTAAATAATCATGTTGATTTTTGTGGTAATGTTTTTAACTACCTGATAATATGGTATTAAATACATTTTCTTTTTGAAAATAGGTTTACTTTGGCTAGCACATCCTCTACTTACTAAAAGGGAGATTAAAATGTTATAAAGGTTATCAGAAGATAGAACTTGAATAACTCTTTAATTTTGATATTGGTGCAGTTATACTGAAGTTGCACTTAGTTGTCTCAGAAACCCTTGGAAGTATGCCTGAAGAACATCCTGATGTTGGTGTTCAGAGGCAGTCTGAAATTATTTTTAGGGACTCAGTGTGACAGCCCTAGAGAGATTCAGTAGAAAAAAAATCAGCTTGATTCCATGGGAAGCAGAGAACTCGTGTTGTCCAGGTCAGTTTTCTTTCTTTCTGGCCAGCCAAGGCTCCCTCACTGTAAACAAAGGATTTGGGCTCCTGTGCAGCAGGCAGTGGGAACCAAAGAAAGCAGCCTTAACAATTATTTGCCAGTGTAATTCTACTCCTATTTTTTAGACAACCAGGTAAGAAAAACAAAAATAAGCAGAATGAGTTCCAAGCCATTGGCTGATTAGTGCGTAGTAGAGTGAATTTTTAAGGTTGCATTTTCATACCTAAGGTAGCAGATTGAGCTCAGGTGGCCAGGCCTTCTGTGCCAAGTCCTAGGTGTAATAAGTGCATGGGAAACTCAACCAGTGGCCACTACTTTTTCTTCTTCTTCTTTATTTTTTTCTTTTTCTTTTTGGTTCTTTGAGACAATGTCTCTAGGCCTTGAATTCTTGATCCTCCTGCTGCAGCCTTCTGAGCACTGGGATTGCAGGTATGTGCCACCACACCAGTTTATTGGTTATTTTGCATACATTCTCCTGCCTGCTCCTTGGGGCTGCTTGTTTCATTGTATTTGGGTTTAGCCTGGGAAGGAAGGGGTAACACTTTAGGTCCTGTCTTCTTGGCTCAGGTCTCACCTGGGTGTGCTGGGGCACAAGTTAGTCCATCCTGAGGGCTGCCTTGTTGCACAGGGCTGTGTTTTGGCTGGGGTCTGGGCAAGCAAAAGGTGGCTGATATACTGTGGTCTGTACTCTACAGGTCTTTGTTGTTTCGAATATCCCAGGGCCCTTTCCCCCTTTCCTGTGAAATGTTTGTTTGCTTATCTCTGCCCATCTGCACCAAATATGTCTTGTAAGGATGACACGCTTGTTTAAAAATGTTAGGCTTCCATTTTTATGTGTTGGGAAAACTCTCAATGTCCATTTTAAAGGTTAATCATTTCTCTTTAATTGATAGTGGTTTCCTTCAAATATCTTCTTTTTTGGGGGGGGTGGGGGTCTCTATTCCTTCTAAATAGTTCATGTTTTTTCTTTTTTTGCTGTGCTGGGAGTCAAACCTGGCATCTCACACATGCTAGGCAAGTGCTCTACCACTGAGCTACATGCCCAAATAATTCATGGTTTTTTAGGGCAATCTAGGAGCTCTCCCATAACTAAGCATGGATTTGTGTTTTCAAGTTCAGTTTTTGAAAAGAATTAGAGTGAATAGGATCTGAGAACTATAAACAGGAATTAGATAATTGAGTACAAAACAAAACTACATTTGATATATTATGAAACAGTGATCCTCATCTTTTTCTTTGACTGTCAATATTCCTTCTGTTCTAATTTATAAAGTAATCATTTAATAAGAGAAACTTATTTGTAGATGAGTGAGATTTGGGCTTACCTCCAAAGTCATGAGTGGTTAATATGGGATCATACAGACATATTTTAATAAAATGATTACCATGAAATATCCTTAATACAGACTTCACTTGGATTCCTGGGAGCAAACTGGGTATCCTTAGAGAGGACCAGCGTGGGCAACCCCAGGAGAGCCATGCAGTGATTGTTCACAGTGAGTTTTGTTGTAACCAAACCTCTCTCTATTCTCACTGCCTCTAATCATTCTCAGGCCTGTCACTCACCAGGGCTGACTACAGAGGATTGTTAGTGTTGTTAGGTGCTGTTGGGTTGGTTGTGTCTGACTCAGAGCAACCCTATGCACAACAGGAGAAACACTATTGTTACTGCTTCTCTGCTATTCATAGGGTTTTCAATGGCTGATTTATTTTTGGGAGTGGGTTGCTGGGTCCTTCTCCCAAGCCTACAGCACCTGGTGTTCCCAGGCAATCTCCCATCCAAGTACTAACCAGGCTTGACCCTGCTTCCGAGATCTGAAGGGATCAGGTGCCACAGGGCTATGGCTGCAGGGCCCCAAATAACCTTAAAGGGATTTTTTATTTTCTTGAAAAATGGAAGTGGGAACACAAAATAGAACTGTCAGCCAAATAACAAATCTGGGGAGTCTGAACCGTATTAAAAACAATGCAAAATCAACCAAAGCCTTGCAGTGAGACATTCTTTATTTGGATTACCTGCTAACTCAGCTGGAAGGCCTGTTATTTTGGAATTCAGCAAGAAAAAAGCAGTTGCCAATTCCTGACAGAGCCCGATTATATGTATATTTACATATACACATATATAAGTGAAATTGAAACAATTCGAGAATTTTTTAAGTAGGATTTGGTTCCTACTTAAATCTCCTAATGGGCTTGCATGTGTTGACACCTCAAATTCAAAGCAAACCTTCAGTTTCTAGCTCTATTTTGAAACAAAGTGTTTTTATTTAATATAATCTGGTACATTTCTTTAAGCTGCTAAAAACCTTTTAAAAAACAAAGATTATGTAAAGAAAATGAAAAGCATACCATTTAGTACTTAAAAATAATACTTGTGGAACACTTACTGTGTGCCAGACAATCAGTTCTCAGTGCCTCACACTTTCATCCTCCTAACAACTATTGTTATCCTAACTTTCTGACTGTGGAAGCTAGAAAGAGTCTAATCTTGCTCAAGGACATACAGAACAAATGATGGAGCTAAACACATGGGCAGCCCAACTCCAGTGCTGAAGCAATCATGCAGTTCAACTAGTTGAAAAAAATATTAAAGGGCTGGAGGTGCAGCTTCAGTGGTGGAGTAAGGCCCTGTGTTTGATCTCAGCACTGCAAAAAAATAAATAAGTAAATAAAATAAATAAATAAATCATTTTTTTGTGCTCCACCACTGAGCCATATCCTCAACTCAAGAAAAATCCTATTTTCCCCCCAGTAATCTTATTTTATTAGTTTTTTATGGGTCTCAGTTTTTTCATGGGTCTCATTATGACATTTCTGTGCATGCATTTCATTGTACATTGCTCAAGTTCACCTCCCCGATCACCCTCTCACATCCTGCTCACTCATCTGAAAAACCTTTTTTGAATTCCAGAATCCATTTATCATGTGCAACCTGGGCATGCATGGCTGCTGCGGCTTAAGTGGGGCCTAGCTGAGAAACCCAGACTCCTGATATACAGAATCTGGGTGGTTGACAGACTTGGCTATTACTGTGCCTGCCACCTGATGATTGGCAGACATAGTAATAGCTCTGACATGAAAGTTCAATTCTATCTTTTATACACATGCAAGTTAAAGCCCAGAGGGGCAGATTTACCTGCTCAGGGTCATAAGACTACTTATGGCCAAGGCTGGACTAGAATTCAGGTCTTCTGCTTGCCTGGCTGGTGGCATTGCTCCTTGCTGTAGGACTCTGCTTCTTGCATACAATCTCAGCATGACAGAGTTCATTAAGTCATGGCTGTCTTTTGTTGTACCTTTATATTTACATTTTCAGCTTAGATGGGGTCTGTGTGGACCTTTACAGAACAGCAGCAGTGACAGGCAGGAAAAATAAGATGAATTATTATCTGTCTTCCCAGCCTGGGCTTGTGAGCTAGTGGGTACTGCTATCATCTCCTGCTACTGTTTTCCCCAAACACCCTGAAGCCTCGTACAGTACTTGAACATTTCCCCATGTAGAAGTCCACATCTTGCAGGCATTAATGGTTCCCTGGAGTCTGGTATACTATAGTGTGAAAATATACACTTTTTTTTTTTTTAATAGCTCTCAAGATCACTGGAATTTTGGCTCCAGTGGCAGGTCTATGATGTGCATTGTGTCTGTGATACAAGTTCTTATCACTCCTTTTGTTGCTTTGGAGTCAAGGTTTTTGTTTATATTTTAATTCTAAGGATCCTATTCAGTTGAGGGTCATCCAGTTATTTGATGGTGGGCTTCCTCTGTGGGAAGGGCAGATTTTGATGATGCTAGCTCAGAATAGTAACTGTACCATCCACGCTGTTGCATTTATTTTTCTGTTAGGTATCTAAATGCCGTAAGTATCAGTCCTATGGCTTTATCATTCAGTGGGTGTATGTACTTCTGAGTGTGTTGGCTGGCTATAATTTGTCATTTTTCTCAGAGAGTTGCCTTGTACTATTAGACTAATCTGTTGACAACCATTCACAGGCTTTAAAATGTGGACCTTTTAAGGAATGAATATTTGATGTATGAAAGCAGAATGTGAGACCTGCTTTCCGTTCCTCTGGATAGTACTTTTTCCTTACTGTGTTCCTTTAATATCCATGGAACTATTGCACAGAGAAGTTTAATGTGGCATAAACTAAATAAAGTGTTTTACATAATTTTGGTTTACAAATGTATTTGTTGGTTATAAGAACTTACAGTAATTGGCTTAAATAGTGTCTACACTTTCTTGTGAATTATATTCTATTTGGGCTTTATAGAGCCCTTTCCGAATTTGATGAACACCATGGAGAGTCTTCCTAGGATATAGGCTAAGCACAGATGCTTGCATACCATTTGAGAGGGGTTACTTTCTGACTTAATCTACATTGTTCCTGTTTAGAGAACCTTAATCCTTAATCTTTAGTCATCTAATCACTTGTGTTGATTTATGACTATAGGCACTGTGTGTATGAGTACAATGCAGCCCACAAAATATAAAAGTCCTGGTATATAGCACATCAATTTTGGGGGAAGATTTTCTATAATTACCCAGTCTCGGTCAATTAGTATATACCCTTCAAAGATGGGGAGAAAAGTAACTCATTCATAATGAAGTTAACTTCGTGCCAATAGTCATCTGAGATTTCCCCCTGCAAGTGGGAAAGGAAAACACTTGAGACAGTCTCTCACACCAGTGTTTTGGGAATGCACCGTGCCCTGGGTGAAGGCACGCAGCGCTGGCTTAGATGGAGATTGGGATGGTGGGTACTCAGTAAACTCAAGACTCTGAGAAAGTGTCCACAACTGATATGTACAATTAGGCTTTAAAATACAACAACTAAGACCTTGACTTACCCCAGTGTCCCTCCTTAAGTGCAGAAAGGGCCTCTGAAACACTTACCTCTTTTGGAATGGAAGATAGAGATTCTGCCATTTGTCTCAGGCTACAATGGAGCTTGGATCTGGTAAGCAACTCAGTGGCTTAAAGAAAATATTATAACTCTTTTCACTTAACTTTCTCTCTGGGGTTATTATAACCCATGAAAAAGGATGAATTTTTAATGAGTTAAAATACTTTGAAGGTATGTGGTAAGACCTACCTTTCTCTCCATATCAACTCAGTAATTTGATAACCTTCCATACTGAAGGTAAAGACAAGAGAGAGATTCTTTTCAAAGCGTCCCCTGACGTGCTGCCAGCTAACTACACAAGTCTTATGGATGTCCTACCCATGGGGAGGTCCAGGGGTGAAATACACTGATGAGCTTCACTCTCCTCCCCTGAGGTATGTGCTTTGCGGAGGAGGGGACTAAGATTGTGGCCCAGTCAGTGGGGCCTCCGGGTGACAGAGCTGCAGGTGAGGAACCGGGTCAGTACCTTCTAGTCAAGGAAGAAGAAATGCTGAAGTTTATCTTCTTTGTTTAGGTGGACAGTGGTGCTGGAACCGTATGGAAGGTAGCTGGCTTTGCCCGTGACATCTGTTAGATACCCGATCACCTGTCACCAGCTGAGTGTACCTCATTCAAAACTCTGAAATGCTCCAAAATGCAAAAATTTGAGTACCAACATGATTCCACAACTAGAAAGTTTTATAGCATACTTTGTTTCATGCACAAAATTCCTAAAAGTACTGTGTAACATGACCTTCAGCCTGTGAGGATCCCATCCTCTAGATTCCTCATGGATATGCAAATATTCCAAAATCCAAAAGGGTCCAATCTAAAACACTTCTAGTCCCAAGCATTTTGGATAAGTGATATTCAACCTTCCTTTCAGAAAGATGGAAAAGAAAACAGTGGGTGACATGGTACTTCCTTTGTGTCTGCCTTCCTTGCAGTGCTGCCCTTAGCCGCTCTCTACAGCACGTTGAGGGTCACAGGGAGTTATTGACACATATACAAGGCTCCTTACTCCAGACAGTTTGTGGGTTTCTAGATCTCACAAACAATCCTGCACAAAGGTAAATAAGTAGAATATAAAACTTAAAGCCCGACCTTCAAAAAAATATTTTAAAAATAAGAGCGCTTGGTAACATAATCCAGTACAACAGTCTAGCTAATTTTGTTTTTTAATGAGAAACATCTGTGTTGTACATACCACAAACAGTTTCAAGTTTCTGTACCAAACCCCCCATGGCCAAACAGTTCAACCAGACCTGAAGCATCTCTTTAAACATGAGAAGTCTTATAAAATTAACTTACAAAACCATCCCTATCAAGTCTGTAGTTTGGCATTAACTGTATGTACATTAGTCAAAAGCTCAAGCTAAAATCTGACTTTTTAAAAAATCAAAGTTTACATTATTCATACAGATTCAGCATTGTTAAAAAATATGCACAAATAACCACATCCATGCAATAAAATTTCTTTAAAAATTTAAAGTAATATAAAAGAGCCAACCTGGGTACTGAACAGAACATTTTGGTTTATAACCGGTAGCTCAAATTGCTGGCTGACTGGAGGAAAACTGATTCTAAACATTCAAAATATGCTGTTTCGCTCAATCAGCTCAGGGTGCATGAGTTTCTGAACCATTTCTAAAATGGAGTCTGTCTGTTTCTCTTATATATCTTATGTGCTGAACACCACTGCTCATAGACCATAATTAGCGACATTGTAATAATGCTGTTTTACTAATAAGTCAGAATTCGCCAAGTGTGTGGCTCACGGGAAACTGCCTTTTCCAGTCACCTAGCTTTGCCAAAACATAGGGCCGCTGCTGCACTGATTCCCTGTCTCCAGGAAAGAATTTCATTTAAGAGTTGCCCCAGAGCCCACTCTGGGCAAGCCCAGGGAGAAGGGAGGTGTCTGCAGCAGGTCCCGGAACCTTGCCAATGCTCAGAGTCACTCACTGATTGGTCTGGAGCCCCAACATGGGCAGCCATGGCAAAGAGGCTGGTGGCCTGGTACCGTGGCTGGTGAGCCCTCTAGGTCGGGGGTGGCCCGTTGGTATACCGCAGCATCGGGTAGAAGGAGCGGGCGAAGTTGTTGGCCTGGGTACAGCTGTAGTCCTCTTCGGAGGAGGGCAGCAGGCAGGCCAGGAGCAACAGCAGCAGCAGGAGCAGCTGCAGGGGCAGCGCTGCCCGGATCACCCTTGAGAGGAAGGAGCGCTGCGGCCGTGAGCTGCTGGGACGAGTGGGGCCAGGCACCCTGCCAACAGAGTGGGTGAGAGCGGATCAGGAGGGCCCAGAGGCCACACCCACCCACGCCTCCTGACCCCTGCCTGTGGGAAGTCAGAAACCCAGGATTCTAGCAGGTGAGCTTCAAATGGGGTAAGAGATGGGAATTGTTTGGGAACCCTTTCTGATGGAAGAAAATGAGACCAGAGTTTTACAAAGACCTGGAGAGTGGCACAGGGCAAGGCTGGTGCAGTGGTGTGGACGCTGGGGGCTCACTGAGAACAAAATGTCCTTACCTGCCCTCTGTGTCCTTCTCCTCTTTTGCAGTTCTCTCTGCTCCAAACTGCTGAAACAAATAAGCCAATGAGCAAGTTGAAGAGTTTAGTCCTGTCAGTGATAAAATGAGTCCTTCTTTGGGCTATATTTATACATCTTCCTGCCACACTTTTGGGACTATAGGAATACATCTGAGGTTCAACTTGATAAGGTAGAAAATAAAATACTTGGGTTTCTTAAACTACCAAGAGTTTCTTTCGCCTTTCAGTTTGTTGATCTGATTTAATAGAGAAATCAGGAAACTCCTTTAACAAGGACTGTCATCTCTCACAGTCTACTACAATCTCAAGTGAGTAACAAAAAGGCAGCCTTTGAATCAGGTCTTTAAAAAATAGTAAAAATAAAATCTTTGGAATAAGCTTCTCTCTTGATCAGCAGGTTGAAGCAGATTGGTGCCATCCTGAAATGTCTAAAGGGGGTCTGGGGTCCCAGGTTTCTATCATCTCAGTGACTTTAAAAAATAACCACTGTGGTTCTCACAGAAGAAAGAGGCTCTTACCTTTGCTTGGGGAGCTGGCACGGACACTGCTGGAGTCTGGTCCCCTGATTCTACCTCATCAAAGCTGGGCAGAGATGGGTCTGAGTTCTGAAAGCCACATCCCAATGGTTCAGTTCAGGGAAACAAGGTTCTGTGTAATCTCAAGAGCACAGAACTGTGCTTCATGCAGAGTCTTCAGAGAGCAGCTCACCCCTTCCCCCAGCTTAACTCTTCCTAATCACTCTTCCCCTCACCCGAACAGAGACTTTTTCTGACAAAAGGGAATGTAGCTACAGCGAGGCCAGCCATTTACATTGTTATTGTTAGGTGCTATCAAGTCACATCTGACTCATAGCGACCCATGTACAACAGAAGCAAACACTCCCCGACGCTAAGCCATTCCCGGCACTATTGTCAGTGCTTCTCTGCTATTCACAGGGCTTTCAATGGCAGATTGTTTCAGGAGTGGATTGCCATGTCCTTCTCCCTAGTCTGCTGCACCTGGTATTTCCAGGAGGTCTTCTATCCAGGCCAACCCTGCTTAGCTTCTGAGATCAGGCTTCCGAGATCAGGCGGGGTCGGATGCTACCATTTACGTAAGGAACCTGTGATTTAGTTGACAGTGGGCTTAATGCAATCATGCACTCATCACGATTGGCCAGGCGTGGGTGTACAGAAGGCAATAGAGACTATGGAATGGAGGGTCCTGCTGCAAGCCTGGGAGGCCACAGTGTGGATATCCAATTTGTTAAGTTGCCTCACATTTTAAAGAGAATAAATTAGATAAACCAGAGTGGCCAGGAGAGAGGGACCACAACAGCGGAGAGGACTTGAAACCATGTCATGTGAGGAAGTGAAAGTCTTGCTTGTTTGATGTGAAGGTAAGGTAGAAATGGAGGGATTTGACTTGTGTTCCATAACCTCAGCCATACTACC
>VMDO01031563.1:0-19956 GCA_007922755.1 Pedetes capensis
TAAGTCCATTTGATCTATTGTGGTTTTTAACTCTGAAGATTTTTATTAATTTTTTTTGTCTGGTTGTTCTATCTATTGATGAGAGAGGGGTGTTGAAGTCACTTGTATGGATGGTATCTGGATCTATATGTTCCTTTAAGTCCTGTAGAATTTTGTAATGAAGTGGGGTATACCAAAGTTTGGTGCATATATATGTACAATTATTATATTTTCTTGGCCAATTGTTCTTTTTATTAGTACATAGTGACCATTTTTTGTCTCTTTGGACAAGTTTTAACTTGAAGTCTACTTTGTCTGATATAAGCATGGCTGCTCTTCCATTTTTGGCTTCCAGTTTCTTGGTTTATCAATTTCCATCCTCTCACTTTCAATCTGTGGGTGTCCTTGCCAGTGAGATGTGTTCTTGCAAACAACAAACGGTTGGATCTTGTTTTTTAATCCAGCCAACTAATCTATGTCTTTTAATTAGACAGTTAAGACCATTTATATTTAGGGTTATTATTGAGAAAGTTTGGCTGGTGTTGAGTTGGGTGTGTCCCTGGTTGGTTCATAAACTATTTGTTGTTTTCTTTCTCCCTTATTTATATCCTGGGTTTATGGGTTTTTGAGTTAAACATGATTAGTTCTTTCCCAGTTGTCCTTAGTTTGTTCTTCCCATGGAGTTAGTTCATTTTTTCCTGTGCTCTTGTAGTGAAGACTCTCTTCCTTCTTCCTGTGTGTGTAGGATCTCTTTAAGTATCTTCTGCAGTGCTGGCTTGTTGGTCATATATTGTTTTACTGTGCACTTGTTATGGAATGTGTTTATATCTCCATTGATTTTAAATAATAATTTTGCTGTATATAATAATCTTGTTTGGCAATTATTTATTTCCAGGGCTTGACATATATTTTTCCATCCTTTCCTAGAATTTAGGATTTGTGCTGAGATGTCTGATGTAGTTCTGATGGGTTTTCCTTTGTAAGTGAGTTAATGTCTTTCTCTTGCAGTTTTTAGTATTGTTTCTTTGTCCTGTAATCTTGGCATTTTAGTTATATGTGTCATGGGGTTTTCTTTTTGGGTCATGTCTGTTTGGTGTGTTCTAAATGCCTCTTGTGGTTGTATGTCCATGTATTTCCCCAGATTTGGGAACTTTTCTGCTATAATTCCACTAAATAAGTTTTCTAAGCCTTTATTTTTATCTCAGCTCATTCCTCTATGCCATGGATTCTTAGGTTTGGTCTCCTGATCATGTCCCAAAGATCTTGAAAATTGTGATCATATTTCTTTTATTTTGTTTTCCTTGTTGATATCAGAATATAATATTTCCTCAACCTTGTCTTCCATCCCTGATACTCTATCTGCTTCATCTAGTCTGCTGGTAAAGCTTTCCACTGTGTTTTTTATTTGATTTATTGGGTTCTTCATTTCTAACATTTGTTTGTTTTTCTTCAAAGTCTCAATTTTTTTGCTGAATTTCTCATCCATTTTGCTGATTTTGTGTTCTACATTGTTGACTTTCTGACCTAAGTCTTGTATTGATTTGCTTACTTTGTTCGTTTGCTTGTTTGTGTCCTCTTTGAAGTCCCTTATCCCTTTTTCAAGTAAATTTTCAAATTCTTTGTCTGACATTTCCACTGTTTCAGTATCTTTGGAATCAATGGTTAAGGAATCATGGCCACTTGGAGATGTGTTGCTGTGTTTATACATGTTTCTGATTTGTGCATCTCTAGAGGTGAATATCATTTCCTGTTTTATTTGGAGGTCTTCTTAGTGAACATTTTTCTTAAGATTCCACTTTGCAGTGCCAGTCACAGAGAGGAAGACAAACAATTATAACATTTACAATACCTAACCAGACTAGATATAGAAATGCTTCAAAATTACTTAATGCCAAATGCTGCACCACCAATGCCCAAATTGCAGAAAATAACAGTGATTATATTGAATAATCTATGAGGTTACAAAATACTTAGCCTATAGATATAAATAGTATTTGCAAGAAGTATGAAGGGGGGCAGAAAAAGAGAGACAGAAGGATGCCTCAAGGATGAAGTAAAAGAAAGGAAAAAGACAGTCTAGAATGAAAATGAATGTTAGAAAGAGGGAGATAAAAGAACTAAAGATAAAAAGAAATAATTGCACAATAAAATGACAAATAATCAGAATTAGGTAAACATAAGCAGAGCACAAAGAAGCAGTGATCCTAAAAAATTTAAAGTATAGTTAGTAGAAAAAGAGGGATACAGAAAAGTCAGGGAGGCTGAAAAAAATGGAAAAGAAACTAAAGAAGCAAAAAGATATAGATGACATTAGAAAAAAGGGAATTAAGGAAATCAACATTAACAATGAAAAGATGGTAAATATAAAACAAAAGAAAAAACGAAGCAAAACAAAACAAAAAAAGAAGCAGACATCACATTTATTCCTAAAACTCCAGTGTCTTTGGGAGCTGAGACAGGAAGATCTTGAGCTTCAGGCCAGAGGCAGCCTGTGCAATGCAATATGATCTTGTCTCCAATAAAAAGAAGAAAAAATGACTGGGGATACTACACCATGGCACTGCAATTTCCTTCACACAGCTGGAAGGAAAAAAAAGACACACACACACACACACACACACACACACACACACACACACACACGCCCAAACAGATTTTTAAAAAAGAAGCAGCAGCAGCACTGGATGAACTACTTCTTTTGGTGGTCTCTAATGTTGGAGTCAGTGAGGTGGAGGTGGTGGCCAGTCAAGGATGGAGTCTTTTTATCTGACCACAGCTAAGAGTTGACAGTCTCAATAGTTATGGTGAGGAGATGGAATCATCTCCTTTCCCCAGTGGATGGGGCATGCTTCTGAGCAACTTTCCCAAGCCTCTTGCTGCCTGAACCTCTCAGCATAAGAGGGTCCTATCTCTCTGCTAACTGCAACTACTCACTGCAACTGTGTAGCATTCTGGGTCTGTGGGAGTTCACCACTAGGCTTTCCACATTTCATAATTCTTTGTTTTCAGCCCCCCCCCCGTAGCTCTGTCTCAAACAATAGGTTCTCTCTCTGAATGGTGCTGGTTAAAATCCCTCCAAGATGTGGAGCATGGGAGCATGGGAGAGTCACTTATCCAATGTTGAGCCCCTCATACAGGAAGAGCAACTGTCTCAGCAAGTCTTTGGAAGAGTTCAAGGGCTTCAAGGACTGTGGGCTGATCTTGTGGTATAGCAGGTATGGTGGTGAGGGCTGTCTGGCTTACATCTCTGGATGAGGGCTTCTTTGTCTCCTCCCCTACTGGAAGCCTCAGCTAGAGATGTGTCCTGATCAGTTGTTCTTGCTGTTCAGCTCTCTTCTGCTATCTGGGACCAACCAATAGTCTCCTTTGTGATTTCTGTGCTTCTCCAGACCTTCTGTCTATGGCAAAGACTCCATTTCTTCCTATTCTAACTCCTTTGTTTTACCATGACACACAGAGGCTACCTTCACTCCGTCATTTTAAACTGGAAGTCTGTTTACTTAATTCTGTCAATATAGTGTCATGGAGTCTCTAGGTGCCATCGTCCTTTCTGTCTTTCTTTCCATTTTTTATTGTTAATAGTTAATGAAAATATGGGAAGGACTGTGGCTTCTGGGAATCCATGCCACAGTGTCTAAGAGCTGGTTATCTCCAGATAGAGTCAAGATGGCCAGAAAGACCTGTGGTACCTCATCCCCTTGCCCCTCTGCATCCGTTGTCAAGCCTTGTAGATGAACCAGGCAGCTTTCAAGATGTCTAATCATATCAGTGGGTAAGAGATTTGGGCTCTGAAACTTATCTTTCCTTGTTAGTGATAGGTGCCTATTAATCACTCCAGATAGTTCCCCTACAGATCCCATGGGGGCTAAAATTTAGACTCAGGTCCAGCCCCAAAGGAACCTTCAATGAAGGCCACCTATGGATGTCCCAAACAAGTCCAGAGAAATCTTCAGCCACATGAGAAAACTCATCCCTCACATTTGTATTAGCACTTTATACATTAGAAAACTTTTCTGCACATGTTAGGTGAGGATTTATATATATTTACATATATAAAATAATGTTTGTAACAACTATAAATTATACAACAAATAAATCAATACTATTTATAAGAACAAATAACATACTAAATACATAAATGAGTACAATTGATATAAATATTTCTGTGTATATCATATTACAAATATATAAATGGCCCAGAGAACTTTACTTAGTCTGGGTCAACTTTCATATATCAGTTTTAAACATTTTTTGAAGAAAGATTTCGCTAACCTCTCACACTAGATTAGAAAGACTTCCTAGGGGTCAGTCTTATTATCTTTGGCATCTCTGTCACTCACACTAATTGACAAATCCAGGAATGGGAGGAGAGGACTCTTAAAGATCATCTATTCTGCCTCATGCATAAATAAGAACACTGTTACCTAGAGCAAAGAAGGAAATTTCACAATTTTCTGCTATAAGCCATGGCACAGCTAGGCATGGAACTTTGGTCTTCTGATACTCTGTGTAGTGATGTTATAAATAAAGCCTTAACTTTGATTGTTTCTGAGTTTCAGGTCAGCAGGAAACGGGATCAAGGAAAGGTCAAAATGTTCAGTATTTGGATATCAAGTAATTTGCTGGTCTACAACAACAGAAAGAATCCTTTTGCACTAACAAATATTTATTGAGCACCTACTGTAAGGATGGCAGTAGTAGGTGCTAAGGATATAGTTGTGAATAGGATTAAGTCACTGTCCTCATGGAACTTACATTCTAGTAGGGAACAGACTCAACCTGTCACCGTCTTCTGCCATAGATCAGGCTGCACAGTGTGTGGCAAGATTTCAGCGTGGTGTGATTTCTGTGGGGGAGCATAACCCTCAGAATGATTGGAGGTGAGATACCATCATCCTGCTAGTGCAGCACTTGTGGTGCACCCCCCAGGGTGGGTTGCTGAGTAAACTCCAAGCCTAGTCAAGCCAGAGAGAGTGGCATGAGCATCACCATCATGCCTCACCACAGGGACACTCTGTAGAAACCCCTCCCACAGACCCACTGACTTCCAGTTAGAGAGTGTGTAGGAAAAATCCCCTTCCACATGGTGGAATTAAGAAATTTCAAATTAACAGTGTCATCAACTGTTAGGAAATCTTATATCAGAGAACAATGAAAATTGGACTATAGAGCTGATGGAGGGCAAGGCAGAGGCACCAACAAGGCCATGGCTGAACAATGACCTAGTGCAGCTTTCCCTGACAGCAAGTGGCAGGAACCAGGTACAGGGCAACTGGCAAGGATGTGTGGCTGAAGAAACTGTAGAAGAGCCCTCTCAGATGGCTGCAGCTGGTAGGAGGGAAGGTAGAGAAAGTGGAGGTCTATAAGACTCTCTGGGGAAGAGGCCAGATGACACAGCCCCACTGTAGCATCTCATACCTGGGGATTGTGGGGTTCTTTTTTAATTGGGGGGAGATAGTCACCACCTTGGCTTCTGGAGCCATTGGAACTGTGAGTTGGAGGGAGGGAAACCAAAAGGTAGTGAGTTCAGATGACAGTGTAATGGAGCAGACATTGCTGGATCCCTTGGCCTAAGAAATTTTACTCAGAATAAGATGTATCTGGGGCCTGGTAGGGCTTGAAACGTGGAGAAATAGCACCATAAGTCTGGGAAGCCTAACACACATGGTTTAGGCTGTGGTGCATTTGGAGTCTAGGAATGCAGGGGATGGGGAGGACCTGCAGGGTCAGTGCTGAATGTAGAGGTTGCAGCAGGAGCAAGGAATTGAACAATAAGGTTGCAAACTACAGGGGTGTGGAAAAGAGAGAGAAGCATCAGTGACCTGTCAACACCCAAACTCACAGGAATGTCAAGGGAAAATCTCTTTACACACAGAGGAGGTGGGACCTAGCTTCCAGACCAAGAAATGGGCAAGCCTCAGCAGAAAAAGACACAAAACATGAAACAACATTGTGGATAGGAAGATCATATAGGCCAAAGGACCTCAACAGATAATGTTATGATAATCAGGTTCCTGAAGATACCTGAGGGAGAATTTAGAATTCTGCTTACAAATGTGATAAAAGCCTCAAAGAAACCATCATGAAAGCAATTAATTTACTGGGAAAAAAGGTAACTAATCTGGAATAATAGTTCTCCAGAGAAATAGAAATTCTGAAGAAAAATCAAGCAGAGGTCCTTGAGATGTAAGGAAAATTAAAGCAACTCAGCATTACAGTTGAATCTTCAGTCTTGAGAATAGATGAAGCTGAAAACAGGATCATGGATGGTGAAGAAAAGATAGAAGACATTATTTACTCACATGTCAAGATAGAAAGAATGATGAAGCAGTATGACCAAGACAAAATGAGAAAATCAAACCTATGAATTCATGGGGTCCACAAAGGAGCCAAAAAGAACATGATAAGATAAGGAAATTTATTTAAAGAAATACTAGATGAAAACTTCCCAAACCTAAGGCAAGAGCTGGATACTTATACAACTGAAATATTCAGAACCTCAAACAGAGTAGAACATAACAGATCCTCCCCATGACGCATTATAATTGGAATGCTAAATCTAGAGAGAAAGAAGCCATAAGAGAGAAATGCCAACTCACTTACAAAGGCAAACCCATCAGAATAACAGCAGATTTGTCAACAACAATGGTAAAGGCAATGAAATCATTGTATAAACATCATCCAAGCTCTGAAAATAATAACTGCCAACCAAGATTACAATATCCAGTGAGGTTATCTTTTAAAATAGATGGTGAGTACAAGATATTCCATGATATTGCCCTGTTTAAATGATTCACAGCCACCAAGCCAGCATTGGAGAGGATCCTCCATGGAACTCTGCATATGGGGGAGGTAAGACAATTCCACATATAAGATAAAAAAGAAATTAATAATAAACATGAGAGGAAATAATGAAAAAATAGGCCAAATATGAATAAAAAACAGTAACAAGTACCATATTGCTGCAGAATAATAAGCACCTCTCAAAAATTACTTTCAATGTAAATAGTCTTAACTCACCAATCAAGTGACATAGCCTGGCCAATTGGATTTAAAAATAAATCCTCGAAAATATGTGGCATCCAAGAGACTCAACTAACCCATTAGGACTATAAAAGGCTGAAAATTAAGGGCTAGAAAACAATATAGTAAGCAGGTGGGAAACAAAAAAAGCAGGAATTGTGATACTAATTTAGGACAGATTAGATATCAATTCTAAACTAATCAGAAGAGACAAAGAAGGACATTAAACATTACTAAAAGGAACAGTCAACCAGAAACACATAACATTACTTAATATTTACTCACCAAATACAGGAGCACCTAGCTTCATAAAAAAAACCTTTATTGGAGATAAAGGAACACATTGGACCAGACACAATAATTATGGTATATGTTATTATCCCACTTTTGCCAATAGACAGGTCATCAAAACAAAAAAATCAACAGAGAAACAATGGACTTAAATTGCACCATAGACCAACTGGACCTTACAGATGTCTTCAGAATATTCCATCCATCTGATGTGGAATACACATTCTTCTTAATACCACATGGATCTTTTCCTAAGATAGGCCACATTTTAGTCCACAAGATGGCCTCAACAAATAAAAAAGTAGAAACAATCCCTTGTACATTTTCAGTTTACAGTGGTATAAAACTAGAACTAAAAAAAGAGAAAAGTTTCAGAAATTTTACAAACTCATGGAGACTAGTTAATACACTGCTAAATGATCAATGAGTTATCAAAGAAATCAAAGCTAAAACTTAAAGAATTTCTGCAATAAAATGAGGGTGAGAATCCATCCTACCAACAATTTATGGGATACAGCAAAAGCAATTGTAAGAGCAAAGTTCATACCCATAAGCACCTTTATCAATAAGTTAGGGAAGCCCCAATTAAATAGCTTAATGATGCATCTCAAGGCATAAGAAACCCAACCACAAGCCAAAAACAGCTCCCAAAAGGAGCACTCAGACAGAAATGATCAAGATCAAGGCAGAAATACCCCAATCAGAATCTAAAAAGGCAATTCAAAGAACTAATGAGACTAAAAGCTGGTTATTTGAAAAGATTAATAAAATAGATGCCTCCCTAGCCAGTTTCACCAAAAGAAAGGAAAGGCCCAAATTGAAAAAATTAGAGATGAGAATGGGATTATAACCATTTATATGAATGAAATCCAGGAAATCATCAGCGAATACTTTGAGAAACTGTATTCCCAAAAAACAAAAAATACAGAAGAAATGGATAAGTTCATTAACACATATGATTTACCAAAATTAAGCCCAGAGGATGTATGTCATCTAAACAGACCCATTACATACACAAAAATAGAGAAGATAATAAAAAGCCTCCCAACAAAGAAAAGGCCAGGTTCACAGCAGAATTCTCTCAAACCTTCAAAGAAGAATTAATATTTATTCTTCTGAAACTATTTCAAACAATAGAAAAGGAAGGGACAATCCCAAACTCACTCCATGAAGCCACAATCACCCTGATACTAAAACTGGGCAAGGACACTTCAAAGAAAAAGAACTATAGATAAATTGCCTTGACGAACATTGAGGCAAAAATTCTCAATAAAATCCTGGCAAACCAACTTCAGCAATACATAAAAAAGATCATATGCCATGATCAAGTGGGCTTTAGTCCACAGATGCAAGGCTGGTTCAACATACAAAAACCAATCAATGTAATTCAACATACCAAAAGACTTGCAGACAGAAGTCACGTGATCATCTCAATTGCTGTTGAGAAGACCTTTGGCAAAGTGCAACACCTTTTCATGATAAAAACCCTGGAGAAGATTGGTATAAAAGGGAAATACCTCACTATCGTAAAGGCCATTTATGATAGACTAACAGCAAACATCATATTAAATGAGGAAAAATTGAAATTATTTCCTCTAAGATCAGGAACAAGAAAAGGATACCTACTCTCTCTTCTCTTATTCACGATTTTGATCACAGTCCTAGCCAGAGCAATCAGACAAGAGAAAAAAATCAAAGGGATGCCGATAGGGAAGGCAGAGATCAAATTATCCTTATTTGCAAATCACATGATCTTTTACCTAAAGTACCCCAAATCTCCTCTAGAAAATTCTTAAACCTAATTAACTCCTTTAACAAAATAGAAGGATACAAAATTAACACTCAAAAATCAGTAGCCTTCCTTTAAACCAATTGTGAACAGGAATAGAAGGAAATTACAGCAACAATCCCTTTCATGATAGCCCACAAAAACCTTAAATACTTAGGAATCAGTCTAACTAAAGACTCTGAAAATCTCCATAAGGAAAACTTCAAAACATTAAAGAAATCTCAGAGGATACTAGAAGATGGAGGGACCTTCCCTGCTCATGGATTGGGAGAATCAATATTGTAAAAATGGCTATACTACCAAAAGGCATTTACAAATTTAATGCAATCCCCATTAAAATCCCAATGAAAGATTTTGCAGAAATAGAAAAAAATAATTCAAAAATTCATACAGAAACACAAAAGACCACGTATAGCCAAAACAAGCTGGAAAACTAGTGCAGGAAGGATCACAATATCTGACTTTAAACTATACTATTGGGTAGCGAGCCTGCAGCCATAGGCCTGTGGCATCTGATCCCGTCAGATCTCAGAAGTTAAGCAGGGTCAGTCCTGGTTAGTACTCAGATGGGAGACCACCTGGGAATACCAGGTGCTACAGGCTTGGGAGTTAGACCTGGAAACCCACTCCCAAAAATCAATCTGCAATTGAAAACCCTATGAACAGCAGAGAAGCACTGACAATAGTGTTTCTTCTGTTGTATGTAGGGTTGCTATTAGTTGGATACCAACTTGACAACACCTAACAATAACAACATTGGGCTACCAAAACCAGCTTGGTACTGGCACGAAAATAAGCTTGAAGACTAATGGAACAGAATTGAAGATCCAGAGATATATCCACGCAACTTTAGCCACCTGATCTCCATTAAAGGGGCTAAGGACACAAAAGGGAGAAAAGATAGCCTTTTTTTTAGACAGGGTCTTGCTAAATTATGCAGACTGCCTCTGGTCTTGAACTTGTGATTCTCCTGCCTCCACCTCATTATACTGTATGCTAATTAAATAACAATAGAAGAGGACAATAAATATTAGAGAAAAGACTGAAACTTAGGTCTCCTGACTCATAGTGCAGGGCTCTTTTTCACTCTGGTACTTACTCCTTGTATGTGCTTGAGTAGCTGTCTGTGTCTTGTATTAAATTGTGAATTCCTTGAAGGTAAAGACCACATCTTACACTTGTTCTGTCCAATATAGTAACCACTAGCCCCACAAAAAGACACATATGGCAAGAAAACACAGAAATGTGGCTAGTCCAAATTGAGATGTACTGAAAATGTAAAATCTTATTAATAAAAATTTATAATGTGTACAGATTGAAATAACATTTTAGATGCATTGGGGTAAATGAAATATATTATTTAAATTAGTTTCACGTATTTATTTTCAAGTATTTTAATGCGGCTATTAGAATATTTGTGGATCACATTATACCAGGGGTACGAAAAATGTGTACACATTTTAAGAGATGTTATCTATGTGTTACTTTTCACATTAGAATTGAACTATGATGGTAAACACTTTGAACACTTCTTATAATTGCAAAAGTCAAATGTAACTTGTATTCATCTTTTGTTATTGGTATACAGTGTATATTACAATTTTAACATTTAAAATATGTTAAAATACATTTTTGGCACCCTCTGTATTTCTATTAAATTATTGTATATTTCTTCTCTGTTGTATATTTATCTTTCCCTTTGGTACCAAACATATAGCTTTGTAGATGCTCAACACGTCTTTCTTGAATAAAGTTGATCTGTAGTTGGTGATTTAATTGATGCCACCTATCTTGTTAATATTGCTGCCTTTGTGGGAAGCCTCACAGTGAAACCTCTGTCCCAAGACTCAGGTATACAAGTTCTTCGATCCTGATCCAAGGGTACCTACTCATTGCATCAGCCTTTGGGTTTCCTTTCAGAGGAAGCACAGCGCAATCCTATGCAAAGCAATCACCAGAGTTGAGGTGGTATATGTGGACACCGATCTCTTGCACAGGAAATGGCCATAGCTTTGCAATTTTCCCTGGGCTTCTTGAAAGGCTTCTGAAAGGAGGTGGGGCTGAATGAGCAAAGAGGTGAATTCAAAGTAAAGGGAGGCCTTCTTACTTTATTCATGGATAAGCTAAGCTAAGGAATGTGAGGACTTTGGGCCATGTGATCTTCCTTTGCTTATGCACTGACTCATTCATTTATTTGTCCCATTGTTGTGGGGAACTCTTTTATTCCTTGCCCCGAGAAGACCATGAAAGATGAGAAACAGTCCTTACTTTTGGCAGTTCCTTGCCGCCTTGGAGAGACAGATACATAATGGATTTTTTGAGAGGTGGTCAGAGAAGACATTTCAAAAAGAGGGATCACCATTTGTTACATTCTGTAGAGGGACATAGGTCGTTTGGTGCATGCCTGTCTCCCTATGCCCTTTAGCATGAGAATTCCTCAATCTGATGTGGTGACTGAAACTCAGACAGGGGGTGCATGATTGTTCACATAGTGAGTAACAGAGCTGAGTCCATTACCTAGGGGGCTGTACGTTAGAGTCTAAGACATTAGGAAGCTGTCTCAATGTTCTTTCCACTCCAGCATTGGGTGAATAAATAATGTCTATAGCATGGGTCCCCAGCACTGCTGGCCTACTCTTCCTGTCAATTCTCCTTTATTCCTCATCTTTCTTTACAAGAATAGCTATGGAAGAAAGCAGCTACAATGGGAGGCTTCTGATCTGGTTGCTCTGAGCAACATCTGGTACAGTAAACTAAAAGAAGAGGCCCTTTTGTGCTGTTGTTGCAAACTTAGCCCTTCCCAGAATTCTTTGTGTTTGTGGAGTAAAGAGGAACTCTAAGGAGCTCAGTGCTCTTTGCTCTAATTCAGGCACTCTCCACAGGTGGCATGATTTGTCAATCTTTCTGGCTCCTAATGCTCTTTCATGGGTCTGCTACAAGGCTCACAGTGGATGCCATTAATTATTCCTTTGGGTGACGACATGGTCTCTGGAAGATTATTGTTAAAAAGCCAGTTGAGAGGGGCTAGGATATAGCTCAGCAGTCAAGTGTTTGTGTAGCATTGTGTGAGGCCATGGGTTCCATCCCCAACACCAGAAACAATAATAACAACAACAAAAACAGTAGAATACTTTAACTGATATGGGAGGAAAAAAAGAAATGGGTAGCTGAACTTACTCAATCCCTATGGTGTGAGTAGGGAGGAGGGGGTCACTTCCTAATAAAGTGCCCACAGAACTGCCCCAAGCTTTAGTCAGAAACCAAAAAGAAATAGGAACCGAATCTTTCTAGAAGCCAGATCTGGAAAAACTGTTCTCAAGGCCTAAGACAATAAATTATTTTGGTAGAAGGAAGTTTTCTGCAGAGTAGTGTGAATGCAGCTGAATCCCTATCCCAGGCTATCCCCAGAGTATCAGACCTTGCAACCACAGGAAGTCCCACAGTCAGTAAAGATGATCAGGGATGGAGGAATTTGTAAAGAAGCAAGGAACATTTGAGTTGGAGAGGCCAAAACTTTCTAGTCCAATTTCTTACAGTTAGAGGGGAAATCAAGGCTCAGGAAAGAAAGAGTTAAGGCTAGGGCTCAGGGCTCTTAGTTCCCAGGATGTGATATGGTCTTTTCTCTCAAGCTTCAATTTATAAGGCCCTATGTAGCATAACTAGATTACTAAACAGGGCTTGAATACTGCCCACGGGCCTAGTTCCACTAGTGTAGGCTGAGGACTGGGCACTGTACTCATCAAAGGATATTGCAGAAAATTCCCCTTTCATTGTGTGTCATTAGAATTCATGATTGAGGGCACTGCATGATGGGAATCCATCATCTTTCTGGTCATCAATAAGGATTTCCCAAGGATTGTAAACATGAGGCTCTAGGACACCAGTCATTTCTTCTCACATCTTTCATGTCCGTTACTTACTTGAAGGTCACAATTGAACTCAGGGGTCTGGTACTATCTTTTCTTTCTCGAGGTCAACTACTTTCTGTTCTTCTCATTGTGGGAAAATAGATAAAGCCTGATATGTGGAGTCATAATTGAGGGCAAATTCTGCCTTGTCCATTATTTCCTAGGTTTATTAGCTTAGACAAGCCACTTTATTTCCATGTGCCTCAGTTTCCTCACCTATAAATAAGAATAAGGATAAAACCACACTAGCAGGTTCTTGAATTAATGAGATAATATATGTAAGACACATAATAATTACTCTAATAAATGTTAATTTCCTTCTTTTTCCCCTATGTAAGTTCCCTGGGTGTCAGAATGTACCCATGGTCATAGCTGTGACAGCAGGGCCAGCTTCATAAGCCTGTGATCATTGCAGTTTCACAGGGCCCCCTGATTAGAAAGACCTCATAGTTGGTTTAATATTCTGTCTTCACCATCTTTAAATCCTTAATTTTTTAACAAAGGACCTATCACTTTCACTGTGTATTAGGACCTACAAATTTTGTAGCTGGTTCTTTGAGTCAGGAAAGAAGTTGAAGCTGCAGATACAAGGGGTATTCCAGGACCAGAGGGCCTTCTGGCAGTGAGAGAACAGATGATTTTAGTAGAAATGGGACCAAATTTTGACTCTGCCATAAAATTGCTTTGTGATACTGGAATTTCCTTTCATGTCTCATTGGCTCAATTTCTCAATTTTGACAATGAGGATTTTCATTAGATAATGTCACAACTCTGACATTCCAGGATTCCCTCAGTTACTCTGGGGAAATCTCCCTGCCCCACAGGAAGAGACCAGGGACAGCCAGTGGCTTTCTGTTCTCCCTCTTTGCAGCATGGGGAGCCAGTGTCTGTTGGAGGTTGGCTGAGAGTGGGTGGGGGCATGAGAGTGGGGACTATTGCTGCATTAGCAGCCCCTTTCACAATAGTCCTGTTTTGTCACTTCACACCCAGATTTCCGTTGGCTAACCTCAACCTTATCTTCCTCATTTCTCTTTCCTCTTCAAGACTCCAAGGGCCCTTCAAAACACATGACTTTCCTGCTCACAACATAAAGCCCAGCTCTCTCTGGCCTCTACAGTTTGGCTCAGCTCAAGGGAACCTCTGTCCCCTCCAAGAGCAAGGCACCACTCCAGTGACAGGTAGAGTATCCATTTGCTCTCTTCTTGGATTCCAAGTTGGGGAAGTGTCCATAACAGCCAAGGGTTTCTTGGGTCTACCCATCCCATTGTCTTCAAATCCTTGCCAGGAATTCAGGGTCAAAGCTGAGACATACATAGTTTCCTATTGGCCTTCTATCTTGGAGCTTCTAATGGTGGGGAGAAGGGGGTGATATTTCCTACCAAAGAAGGATGTGTAGGAGATAGTCATGTAGAAGTGAAATATTCTCTGAATCTAGGAGCCAGGAAATCTGAGGAGCAGTCCCAGTTTTGTCATTTACCCGATGTTTCTCTTTGGGCAAATCCTTTCTCTAGTACTGGACTCAGTGTTTGTGTCTTTTTAACAAAGAAAAGGGGAGAAGGATTAGATAGATGCTGACTAAAAACTTCGCTTTTATATCTTATTTGGAAGGTTGTCAGCCCTCTGTTGAGAAAAGATATCAGTGATGCTTGAATATATATCTCTAGGCAGAAGAGAACACACCCAGGAAAGCCAATGTTAATCCATGTAGCACTCTCTGAGAGGTATGCTTGAAATATGAAAGCTTCTTTGTTTTCTAGTGCCATGTTTGACTACTAAATTTTCAAAATTAGAAGGACCCTTAGAGACCAAGTACATATGGGAGAAACCAAGGTACAGAGAGAGGAAGGAAGGTACTAGCCCACAAATATACAAATAATCTGTGGCCACACTGAGTCTGGATTCCAAGGCCAGTACTCCTTCTGCTCTACTCAAGGAGGACTGAGAAACCAAGAAAAAGGAGCTGCCTTATAACTGACCCAGTTGGGCCTCTTTATATTAGAGGCAGTCTGGATTTTTCAGCATGGTCCTAAGGACTTCATTATGTCCAGTCCCTTTTCAGATACATGGTTCACTCAGTTTTCAGAGATTGCCAGGTGCCTACTTTCATCTCTTTCTTCAGGCCTATGTCCACTGATTCCTTTCATCAAAACTGAGAGTAAAAGTGGTTTTATGGAGTTCTCCAAGAGAGGATTTTTCACTTCAGATGAGAACAAATGATTATATTTCAGATAGTATAATGAACCAACAGAAAAACTTTCAGGGCCCCTCAATATCACCCCTATGTAGATATCCTTTTGTTTGTACGGGTCTGGCCAAACTTTCTCAACTGAGACTATTTTTCTTATATATACTCCATGGAAAGGCATGGACTTGGACACCAAGAGTGGAAATGAAACCAAGCTATTTCCTACTCAGCCACTGACTCCTTTCATCAATACTGGGGCAACCTTGTTTATAATGCTTTTCAAATTCAGTGTACTAGCAATCTTTAGTCTTCTGAAGACTTCCTGGAGTGGATTAAGTACTAACAGGTATTAAGGAGCCTCTGAATACCTCCAGATTACCCAGGTCTTATTGCAGCCAGTAAGCAATAGAGGTGATGACAGGAGAGCCCTAGTCTATTTCTCTCTCTTCTGCCACTCTCAACTCAAACTCTTAATCAGCCTCCTTGGCTAGCTTTCACCCACAGCTCCAGGGAATGAGGTAAAGTCTCCTTAAGCTCCTATAAAAGCAGCTCTGGAAAGCTCACCAAACACTTTCAAAGAACCATACCAGGTAAGTATTCCTGTTTCAATTTTTAAAGGAGACAACCAAAGCCCCCCCAAAAAACCTCACTTATGCCACAATTGGCTAGTTGGTGACCAAGACAGCATTAGAGCCCAAGTTTGTCTGATTTTTTCCACTATGCCATATATGGTAAGTATGCCTGCTGCTTTGGTTGAAAGCCACACTTCTGGGAGGCTTAGGCTGGACTGGGTAGGTAGAGAATAAAGTTGTTGTTATCTGTTGTTGTTAGGTGCCTTTGAGTTGGTATCCGACTCATAGCCACCCTCTGTACAACAGGGGAAACACTATTGTCAGTGCTTCTCTGCTGTTCATAGGGTTTTCAATGGCAGATTGATTTTTGGGAGGGGGTTGCCAGGTCCTTCTCCCAAGCCTACAGCTTCTGGTGTTCCCAGGCGGTCTCCCATCCAGGTACTAACCAGGCCTGACCCTGCTTAGCTTCTGAGATCCGATGGGATCGGATGCCACAGGGCTATGGCTACAGGCAGAGAAGAAAGTTAGGCAGTGGAAAACACAGTTTTGATCCTTAGCTTTGAAGTCATTCTCAGATATCAAAATGGAGGGGTTTGTTACATCCATATATTTAACTGAAAGAGTTGAAAAAAAAACACTCTGAATATTTTCTTGCTGAAAAATTTTATTGAGACTTTTTTCATTCTTGATAATCTTGGAATGTTTGTCATTTTTCATGCCAGTATTTAATATAGACCACTTATTTCTTCTAGATTAACTGCTGCAGCTGGGAAGGGCAAGGATTTGACACTGGCAACCTGGCATTTTTTCCAACAGGGTCTGGGTATTGCTAAGGAATTTTCCAAGAACTTTCCAGCATGACTCTGCTCCTGGCAGCTTCCTTATTGTACTGGTGGCTGCGGGCTCAAATATCCCAATGCCGTACTGTAAAGACCACTGCCTATTTTTGCTCTTGGCTGATATTTCTCTCCCTTTTCTCAGAGGGATATACAAAACAGGGAGGTAAAATGACCAATGGGGAAAGCTGGAGGGCACAAGGTGCTGACATAGGGTTTAACCCTCAATTACAGACAACTTACTGTATGGCCTTTAGCAAAGACCCTCCCCCGATATGCGCCTTCATTTCCTTGTTTGAGACTTCATTTCCCCAACTTTGAGTGGCTGAGACTATATGATCTCTAAGGGTACTTTTGTTGTTGTCATTCTTGAATACTTATGGGTTAAAAGGGATTATGCTAGACAAGGCCAAGCTCATGAGAAATTGCTGTCACACCTGTCCCAACTCTGTTAAATCAATTGTCAGTTATTCTTGCTTTTCTTCCAGTAGCATAGCCACCATTTTTGAGCATTTGTGATATATCCAATAGTAAACAAAAGGCTTTGCATGCATTATTTCTTGCCATTCTCACAATAACTCTATGAGAAAGGTACTACACTTCCTATACACATTTTGTGGCAGTGGAACACTAGAGCTCAGAAAAGTGAAATAACTTATCTAAGGTGGTGCAACTAGTTAATGGCTGAGCCAGGGTTCAGACCCATGTTTAAACTCAAAGTCTACATGAATAACCTCAACACTGTGAGAGCACAGCTTGGGAGAATTGCGAAGAAAGGGAGCCTGGACACTGAAGCTATGGCCTGGTCCTTTCCCCGAGTTAGAGATGTAGGATGATGACCAAATTGCCCTGTCTCTGTGGCATAGAGTTGTTCACAGAAGCTTGAGCTCCTAGAAATCCCATAGCTACAGGACTCAGGCCATAGGGGTCCATAGCTGAGCAGTCAGGATCGCTCTTTTAGTTAGAAGCCTTGTGTCTATTTTACTCACTTCCTTATTCTGGTGTTTCGGCAGGTCCCTTCATCCTCCGCAGGTGTGACCTCACTGCTTTCTCTCTTTTTCCTTCCAGGCAGATCTCACTGTCCCACGGAAGCCCTTGGCCTTGCCTCCTGCAGTGCCACGCTCCGTGTATTTGACAAGCTGAGTTGGACACTCCGTGTGGTAGAGTGTCAGTTTGTCAAATACCCCAAGTGCGGTACATGCTTAGCAGCTCTAGGCCAGAGCGGATGGATACAACAAATAGACTGCCAGCCTGGTATATGGACACTCACCAAACACCAACCTCTCACAATTTATTTTCTGTGACTTTAAAGGAACTAGGGCTTTGCATCTGAGAGTGCTAGGGGGAAATGTGAGCATCTCCAGGAGCTGCAATCCTGGTGTGTGACTACACACATTGTAAGAACACTGAGGAATGCACAATAGTTTTGAAAAGTCATAAGGGATACAGGGACAGAAGCACTCTTTAATATTTTATTCTTTTCTTCCTTCACATTCCTCTTCCCGTAACCAGGACATCAGAATTCTGACACAAGCATCAAGACTTATGTGAGAAGGCAGAGCAGAGAAACCCACTCACTCCTGCCTTCTAAATCCATCTTCACCTTGCCTACATCTTCCCCTTTCCTCCTGCCTTTGATTTTTCTTGGAGCACCTTCTCCATTTCTCTGTACCTGTCCAATTCTTCCTTGTATTTCCTGGCACTGCCAAAGTCAAGTCTTTCTGGGAATTTCTGAAAGTCAACCCCCACTTTATCCCTTCTTCATTCACATATCACTCCTTACGTGGGTCCTAGTGCATGTCCTATATCACCTATCACCCAATTTAACCTTTTGAATTGCTAGTGAAATTTTCCAAGGGATATTCTTGAATTCCCTACTACATTGTGAATTTCTAGAATGCAAGACTATGTTCCTTTGATTGCTGTATTTATTGCCACTATTGTCCTGTATTTTGGCTACAGAAAATATTCAATAAATGATTACTGACTGACATTCCAGTAGTTAATTAGTTTTGGGTTCGGGGGCCAAATGGGATCCATGACTTTGGGAAAAAAAAAACTGAACTGTGGACACCACAATGCTATAGAGTGTAGGTAGTAGCCAACCTAGAGGATGTTTTCTTGCTCAGAAATAAGACCAAGGGCTGGAGGAGGAGGGCAAAAAATTGGCTTAGAGAGCGAATACACTGTAGAATATCTTGGTTACACAAAGTTATAGAGGTGCTTTATTGCAGTATTTTTCAGAGACTTTAATATTTAATATTTCATTGAGAATCTCCAAGATGGAGTATAATATGAAGCGTTTCCAATGCCAATATGATCTTGGGCATTTTTCCTATTGGGTATCTCCTGAGTCTAATATTCCATGGAACAAAATTTGTGAAGCTTCCCTAGAGAAACTCTCTTTCTTTTCTGGGGATTTTTCTCTCTTTTCACTTTTCTACTTTTCCTTGATGTGCCAGCCACCTAAGATAGGTCACATTTTACCACCTTATTTTTATTTAGACTATCTTGAAATTCAGGGTACCTCTACACCTTGGAATCACTTACTGGTATGTCTTGGATGGAAAAAAATCTTAGTTTCAGGGCAAAGATGATCTTTACCAGGTTTCTGCTGCGATGAATACACAGTCCTAGAAGTGCACAGGCCTGACTTTTGATCTCAGTTCTACCACTGACTTGATATATGTGACTTTAGAAAAGTCACTGTTTCTCTCTGGGATGCATTTCCTTCTCTGTAATATGGGAGTGTTTGGATTAGTAATCCCTAAACTCTTTAAGAAGAATGACAAAGACATCTGTGGGAGTAGTCATTCCTGATTTTGTGACTCATTTTACTAGGGGAAAGGCAATCGGGATTCCCCCCTTAACCCTTGGAATTCCTTTTTCTGAGAGTAGTAGAAAAAAAAATGAATGGGTATTTTCAAAGACTGTGGGGGTTCTGGACACAGAACTGTTTCATGGAGGAAGCTGAGGTTTCCACTGGGTGGAGGCCCTATTTCAGAGGCTTGTAAGTATGACAGGGAAAAAGAAGTTGCTCCTTTCACCAGTTATGTGAAACTAGCATTTAGGGAGAAGAAAATGCTGAGGTTTTGACCATGGACTTTGCAGGCTGAGTGTTGGTAAAACAGAGGACTCCTCCTTGTTCACTTTTGTGTACTATTTTGACTTTTGTAATCATCCCAAAGGGAAGCAGCTCTTGGTGAAACTTGACCTGACTCTGTGGCTGTATTGGAACCAGAAGTGGCAACATGACGGTTTCCATACAGATTTAAGGAAGTTGATTTGACATCAATTAAATGGGGGAAAAGCGGTAGTATAGACCTGGCCCCAAACAGGTCCTTACAAAGGAGCTTGATTTAAAGGTTCATAA
>VMDO01031564.1:0-19934 GCA_007922755.1 Pedetes capensis
AATTGATACTGAGTTACAGTTAGGAATAAGAAGTCATTGATATTGCACCGTAATGACTATACATAACTATGGTATACTCAATATTTCAAAATGTTAAGATAAAGGATTTTGACAATTGTCACCATAAAGTAATGATACATGTTTAAGGAGATAGTTAAATTTAACCTGATTTAAACATTATACCATATATATGTGTGTGTGTGTGTATATGTATGTATGTGTGTGTATATATATATATATATATATATATATATATATACAAATTTTATAGTTTTACACATCAGTTAAAGAATACACACACATATAACTATATATTCATACACAACTGGTACCAGCAGGGCCACCTATGGTGGACAAGTTTCAGCTGATCTTCCAGAAAACAAACAAAAATATATATGCACAAATAGGCACATATATAAAATGCATTCCTAGTCATTAAGTAGAAATTATTTCTGTTCTGATTCTAAAATCACTTGAAATTATCCCTGATATTTGAAAAATAAGGCTACATGCCCTATATTAACTCATATTATAAAGCCACACTAACTAAAATAATGTGATTGTGCTACAATGCAACCTATTTATTGACATATTTATAGAGATATCTCTAGGTGCTTATATTTCAGAATATTTTTATAGGAACTATTTAGCAAACTGTTTTTAAAATAAGCTTGCCTCAATTTTTACTATTTTTATAAACATGTTAATTTCATGGAAAGCATCCCTTTTATATGAGAAATATAGCATGCATATGAGAATTAAAGTGCTCCCAACTATTATCCATGACTGTATGAGTCAGCAGTTGTCATTGCAGCAGAAATACCAACCCAAATGAATGTATGGGGGAAGAGTTTTACTGGGAGCTCACAGAGAATCAGTCCATAACGGCAGCAGGGCCTGTGATAGGTGATCTCACAGCATGGTAGATGAATGAGAGAGAGAGTGAGAGAGCTAGAGAGAGAACGAGAGCGCGAGAGAGCGAGAGAGCGAGACAGCGAGAGAGAGAGAGAGAGAGAGAGGCAGACAGACAGATCGATCCAGAGGCAGATTAGGGCTGCAGGTCCCAGGTAAAACTTTCTAAAGACTACTTCCACAAAACTAGAATCTCACCTCCAAAAGTTTCATAACCTCATAGGACCATGCCACCACCTGGGGACTGAATGTTAAGTCACATCACCTTTGGGGCACATTTGTATTTAAACCAGGACAATGACCATGAAAACTTGTGTGAAAGGGGACTTTTTATAAAACCATCAGAGTTTTCAGAGACCTCCTAAGGGATGGAAGACATTCTGGTTAAATAGTCTTGACTCAAAGAATA
Source organism: Pedetes capensis (assembly GCA_007922755.1). Classification (NCBI taxonomy): domain Eukaryota; kingdom Metazoa; phylum Chordata; class Mammalia; order Rodentia; family Pedetidae; genus Pedetes; species Pedetes capensis. The sequence goes on from VMDO01031564.1 coordinate 1,322, forward strand.
GCAACTTATAAAATATTGAACTCTTCTGTTAATTTGGTTTTGATAAAACAGGAAAGCATCAATGTGTACACAGTCCAAACAAAGGCGCCATGATCTTATGTACATCCCTATTAACATGAAACAACTTGGGTGCATTTCATTAAAGATATATAGTACAGAAATTCTCTTTGAATCTATTCTTGTCTGAGCCAGTTCTGGAATAGACAATATACACTAAATGTGTAGATAGTGGAATTTATGGTCCATTTAGTTGATTTCAAGATACTGTTAAGGGATATTTTAAAATGCTTTGTCCTCAGTTATGCAGGCACACATCTCCTCACAAGGACACACTTATCCAAGGTGCAGGACTCACAGAAGAACTCGAGGCAATCATAAAACCCTGACTCTTACAAAATAGCTCTACTTTAAAATTTATCCTTTTGATCTTGCTGCCCCTTCTAACATTCAGTGCTCATCACTAGTGCTTCCATTTCTCTCATGACTATTCCCATTTTAGCTAAAGTAGACTGTTCCTCCCATCACTTGAAACAAACTTAGCAGCTTTATCATAATCCTAGAAAATTACAAAATTCTAAATGCCATTTGGCTATTCTACTCATTGGATAAATGTTACTATAACAAGGCACTCAGTGATTGATAAAGTTTCCATGTAAGGTCATACACTTTCTAAATCTGCCTCAACATGATATTTGGTGCATCTAGAAGACAATAATGGTTTAATCTAAATTAATTCTGTGATTATTTTTTAAACTGAAAGAACTTATATGGAATCTCCAAGTTACATATGTTTTCAAGAGCCAATAACTGTTGAGACTCAGAATAAAAAAAGATACTGGAGAAATAATGGTTGTTAGGTGCTGTTGAATCAGGTGCAACTCATAGCAACCCCCATAGGGTTTTCAATGACTGATTATTTTGGGATTGCTTCACGAGTAGATTGCCAAGTCCTTCTCCCATTTTTGCAGTGCTGAGGAATGAAATGAAGGTCTCAGAGAATACAGCATGGCATTCGACCAACTGAGCTAAACCAGCCCATGAGAAATAATTAGGAAAGTATATTCAATGGAGCTAATTTAAGATATCCAAGAATAAAAAGTATTTATTTTAAAAAATAACCATAGGAATCACTATTGTCCAGATTTTTCCATGTTAGAATCATTAAAGAAACCAAAAAATAAAGCCTTCTACTTTAGGTAATAATGACAAAGCCAAAATATTTCCAAATCATCTGATTTTTGAAAATCTACTTATCTCATATACCCCTTCCTGCTGGTAATTTCTATGTGAGTCTCTCCGATTGTGTTAAGGGATGAGCTTCTCCTTTGCTATTTGGAAGCATACATTATCTCCCCGTTACCATGCTGTGGGCATCCACCTCCTTGCCAGGTAGCAGGTGAGAGAACTACAGAGCACAGATAGGCAGCCCAAGGTACAGAAAGGAGTGCATTCTAGTTTGAATATACCAGACATTGGCTTGTCAATTCTAACCTGACTAGAGTTCTCTCAGGAATACTGAGCTACAAGATAAGAATTAAGCTTTGATAATCCAAATGCACTTTGATAGAACATCAACTGAATTTCATAGTGAAGAGTAACATTTTTAAGGTTCTAAATTTTAGCTGGAGGCAGAGGGACTATCAGAAGGAAAATAAATGAAAGCTGCTCACCACTTCAAAAGCTAATCTTTGTAATGCTTTCATTAGCAGTTTGAAAAAAAAACACCGACAAGTTTTTGAAGTAGAAAAATGATTTTGACAACTGATTGCTCTGGGGTGTAGTTTAACTTCCCAGTCTTTCAAAAATGGGCAAGGTCAGGATCCCTTTCCTGCTGTTGAATCTGTGAAATATTTTGTTTGTAAAGGAAACAAAATAGATATACATAAGAGAGATTAGCTAATGAACTCAATAAAAGATAAGTATCTTTTATATTTAAAGTAAAAAAAATATATGAAAGATTCTTTTTGCTAAAGAAACTAATCCCTTAGGCCAGATGTAATGACACCATTTTTGCCTTTAAACAAACATGGCATAAAAATATTTGGACTTAACTATAGAAAAGTTGCAGTGGTAATGGCAACTAGGAGAATCTACAGTCCTAAACTTCAGCAAGGAGATGAGGGGATGAAAACAAATAAAAATATTGCTAGCTACACCTAACAAGAGAAACATTTCTTTCAATCCAAAATATGTAACTCAAATGCCATACAATTTTTTAAACAGTAAAAGAGGTAAAACATAATTTCATAGCCACAGCAACTATTCTTCAAGATCTGGCCTCCAGAGAAGTCATTCCTGCCAAACATAATGTGGGTTTTGTGGCTGTCAAATCAATGGTATTTTGGATATAACATGTGGCCTGAGGTATAATAGAGAATTCCTAATTACACAGTATCCACATGATATCAATCTTAAGGAAGAGAGAGTATCCATTATGTACTCTTTTAATATCAAATGAGTCTAATATTTTTTATGATATGGTAATGCCAGGCTTTTAAAAGAGACTTCTAACATTATTTTCATTAACCTTCCTCCACGGTTGTCATCTAGTACTACTGGCTAACAAGCTTTACTGAGTCCCTTGACCTGCCTTTTCTACTATCACAGCAGTATTCCAACTCCCAAGCAATGCCAAAATTCAGTGACAGTGCCTTGGATTTTTTGAGCAGAAGTAATGCTTAAGAGAAATCTTTTAATATACTTAAAAACATGGGAGAGCTTAAATTGCCCCAAGAGAGATGTATGACATTTGGGCAGAAGCAGCATGAGTCAATCTCATAGCTGAGAATGAGGATAAAAACACAAAGGCTAGTAGATATTAAACACTTCTGTGTATTAGCCACTGTTACTTCCATGATGTTATAGTTGCAATAAAGAGACATAGAAATGGCATAACTTCCACAGAATCATACAGTAAGTGGAGTAGCTGGAAAGAGCCCAGTATATTAGAAGAAATAAAACTCCCAGAACCTGAGGAGAGTAACTAAGAATGATTTATAGTGGAACTAATAATTCAGGCAAAGTCTTGAATGCCAGGATAACATGAGGGTACTTTTATTCTATAAATACTAAAGAGATATCATAGGTTTGCTTAAGTTGGGTGAGTACAAAGGTATTACTTAAATCTGCCATATCAATAAAACATTCTATAATTTAAAACCAATATTTCTTAACATATGTATAATTCTCTTAGAATCATAATTTGAACATTTAACTATGGTCAGATTATTCATTTTTTGGAAAGGGCAAACCATAATTTATAAACAATAATTTTTTACCCCTTTCTCCCACTTTGGATTTTCTTAGCATTTCCTGCAGGGAAAATTGAAGTCCTTTATTTTCTTGCATTTCTATAGATTTCAATTATAATAAGTATTTCTGATCTAAGCATTAAAAGATATTGCCATCTTATATTTGTGGTTACCCCTGGGAGCCCCAATCATGCTAACAGAAGTTAGCTTTTCCCAGAGAAAATACACCAGAAATGGACTCACTTAGGCATCATTCTAAGAAATAGTGATTTTAAAAGGGGTCATAAGAATGTGGCTGTGGCTGACTTTAATATCAACCCTCAAAAAAAAAAAGTCATCAGAAAAGTTAATCACTCTATAATAGGCCAACAACATCATTATTAAAAAAATGACTGAATAACACTTGTCATTAGTTATCAAAATACAAATCTCAAACTTTAGTTGTGAAAAGGCATTTTCCTTATAATCCTTTTGGATTATAAGAATAATATTCTATACATGGAGAAATATTTTTATTACGTCTGTACCCACAGAAAGATATATGTAATTAAACTAGAAAATATGTTCTTGTCTATTAATGTTACTACTAGAAATTCAAGCTCAGACATTAGAAAATCAAAAGTGGCAATACTCGTCACATTTTGTAAGATGACTATGCGTTCAGTTACATTACTCCTGTTTCCCTGACAAACTGCCAGCATTTATGATCCAACCAAATTCCCAACAGTGTTGCAAAACTGGCTTTTAATAATGCAAAGGACTTGCCTCCTTTCCGTAGGATCATATTCTCTTAGAATGGAATCGCCCATCAACAATCTGTTCAATTTTCCTTTCAATATCCCAACTGTGATTTAAAAACTTTGTTAACTAATTCTCAAATTATTTTGCACTGGATACTACTCAAATACCATATTTATAACTGAAAAACAATTTAAATCCAAAGGCTCTAAATAAGCTGCCATTTAAAACAAAATGGTTAAATATTTTTCCATCACTCATATATCATTAATTTATCTTAATAATATTTTTAACTGCTATAACTCATGAGAGGCAAGCAAAATATCTTTGAGATACTTTCTAACAGGTATTTAATAACTTTTTAATGTAACCACCCAAGTTACTTTTAAAGCATTAATACATTTAATTCTACATAACAGAATATTAATCTTCTTCCTTTTTCAAGTCCCTGAGAACCAGACAATATGCTTCTCCTGTACACTTATAAATGGCTAACCGAGTGCTTTTTAATGTATTCTAACTTCTTATATTGAGAAACATTTGTCTCTCTATTCTCTACATTTTGCTAAATGAAAAATAAACCAGCTTGCTTTCCTCTGGCTCAGCATTTTGTGTTAAACAGTGTCTATCATACCAGTAATAAGCAAAGTGGTTCAGTTTACCAAAACATGTAGCCTGAGTATTGTTAATCAATGACACTTTATTGATTTCTTTGTAGAGAACAAATACTTACATAAATTATTATATACAAAAATAGAGCATTAGGGAAACAAATATTTCCTAAAAGTAAATAGTGAAGTATTATTGCTATATAGTCTTTATTGGTTTGCAGAAATGACAACAGAGTAAAGAGCTATATATTTCAGAGGGAAAAAACTTGCCTTTTAATGTTTTGTTTTTTTAAATATCTCTTTTTAATTAGGAAAATCCAACTGTTACCATGAACAGGGTCCCAAGAGTCTGAGAGCAACTCAATCTCTGTATTTGGCATATAAAAAAATTTCTAAAACAACAATTATAGCAGAGAAAATAGAGTTTATTTTAAAAGATAGTACATCTTTAAGGAATAATTAGCTGGGAGAGCAGAGACACCTGGAGAAGTTTAGATAAACCTTGAAAGGAAAGCTGGATGCAGTGGCACACGCCTGTAATCCCAGAGACTCAGGAGGCATAGGCAGGAGGATCACTAGTTCAAGACCAGAGGCAGTCTGCATAGTTTAGCGAGACCCGATCTCAAAAAGTTAGAAAAAAAAAAAAAAAAAGGGCTGGGGGTGAAACTCTGTGGTCCAGCACTTGCAAAGCATGCAAACGGCAAGGCTTGAGTTCAACCCCCAGTACTGCAAAATAATAATAAAAAAATTAAAAAGAAAGAAAAGGAAAAGAAAAAGAAAGGAACTTAGAAACCCTGTGTTCTCTGCGTGAATTGGCATAGGATGTTTCTACTCGCTACAGGAAGGGGAAAGGTAAATTCAGAAAGAGAAGAATTAGCAAGCTTTTTAGAAGGAAAAGTAACTTGGATAGAGAAGATGGTGGGCCCAAGAGAAGGGGCAGCTCACATGGAGCTACCCCTAGAGGGGGAGGCATGCAAGCAGCTGCCAGAAAGGAAGAGCAAAGAAAAGAGAAAGCACAGGTGCATATCCCCTCTAGTTTTGCTTAAGTCAGAGGAGGCTCAATGTATGTCAGCCCTAGTTGCCTAGTATGTCCTGATCCTTGAGCACATGAACTCTACCTGGAAAAGTCCCTGGTTAGTAATCTTTTGTGGTTTAAGACATATGAAGGCATGGGTCTTTTGTAAAAGGGGTTAATGGCCTTGGCAGTTCCTTCAAAAGACTGAGCCCATAGACAGATGCCTTGGAATGGTCTGCCTTTGTTTATACCCAGGCAGCTATTCACCTTGGATTAGGGTGTGGGTTCCATCAGAATGTCCTTCCCATGTGCTAGGAATGATATGGCTTCATGTATCATTGCTAAAAGAAAGAACCATTTCTAATCCCTCTTCCTCCATTGCCTACCAATGGCTATCTCACTAACACAATTATGTTTAAAAAAGTTATAATAACACTATTATACAAAAATACAAACCTTGCCTATTTTTACATTGCTTTGTAATCCCTTCCCTTGTATTTAAGAATTCTAGTCTTTTCATGAGTGTTCTGAAATGACTTAGTTATCTATATCCTTACTTTCATCAAATAATGGTAAAAATGACCAGTGACGACAACAATCTGAAAGGTACAAAGAAATATATTAGTTTTACCATATTAAGTTCTACAATTCTACAGGAAGATAATCATCACTATTTTTATGCCTTTAAAACTATGGGATCAACACTTTTAGACAGATTAGTAAATATGATATTGCAATGACTACTTCCAGGCCATCTCTTGTTACACTAAAATACACACACCAACTTAGTAAAATTGGCCATCTAGAATCCTAAATATTTGATATATGTGTGCTCTATCATTGTCTGCTACTTAAAACAAACAACAAAAAATATTGCCATCACACCTACACACATTTCGGCTTCATCATTTTGTTTGCTTTTGTTTTCTTAGAGAAAGTGATTTTAAAATACTGCTGCTTTTCATGCCAGCCCTCAGCCAGCTCTAACTGACTCTGATTGGTTCCTGTCAAGGTTCCATACAAGGTTCAATATATGGTTAATAACAAGAGGAAACAGGTGGCTCCTCTCCATTTTGGATACTGGTAGTGTTAAATTCTGGTTGAGTTCAATTCAATAATGACTTATTGATCACTTAATTCATTCTAGACACTAAACTTGGATCTGAGGATATGAAAATGAATAAGAACATATTCATACACTACAGGGGTGTTCTATTGAATTGCAAAATTGTCTGCAATGCTAGTTTTGATAGTTAACATAAATTTACATTTTAATTGGCATCTCATTTGTTTTTCTTTTTGGGGAGTGAATCCAAGGCTTCATGCATACTAGGCAAATTCTCTACCATTAAGCTACACCCGCAGCCTGCCATCCCATCTTAAGTGAGAATACTTATATATCTCTGAAATGAAATACACAATGTGTACCTAAAGATACACATTTGGCACAGAAAGACAAAATTATCATCATAAATGCTTTAAATCATCTATGGAATCAGGTTTATAACATTTTATACACCATCACTGTTCTAATGATTTTACTTTCAACACTGGGAAAACTGCCGAAAAAGACTACAAGGAGAATCAAAAGCAAAATTTTATTAAAATAACTGGAAAGTCAATATTTTGTGTTAATAATTATTAAATTAGGAAGTAAATGGAGAGACAGTGGAATACAATTTTTTTTTTTTTTGCAATTTTGGGAGTTGAACTGAGGGTCTTGTGCATACTAGACACATACTCTACCTCTGAGCTGCACCATGAGTTCTTTTTTAGTTTTTTTGTTTGTTTGTTTTGAGACATGGTCTCACTAAATTGTGCAGGTTGTCTCAGTCTGTTGAGCATGGGATTACAGGCATGTGCCATAGCATCCAGCTTGGAGAATAAAGAATCTCTGCTTTCCTTCATATTTATTCTATTCAATTTCAGTATTAACCCCACATCTCGGAACTAAGTAAAGATTTGCTTGTTTTGTTTAGCTTAAAACTAACAAATATTAAGGGCTGGTACAAAGTAGGTAACAATAAATGTTCTGCATTTAATCTAAGTCTTTACCAGATCTGTAATTTTAAAAAACATAGTGACCTGGACCATTTGCTTCCTTGTCCATTCAAACTGATGTCACTTTGTTGTTACTTACTGGGGCTCTATTAATAGCCTTCATAAGTAAGTTCTTAAAACACTGGATAGGATGGATCAAGTCCAAAATTACTCATTAAAAACTAGTTTTTAAAATTAGAAGCTAAATGTGAATATGATACAACCCATTGCATGCCAAAAGAAAAAATGCTATTGAAGTTGAGAGAAGAAAATTTTAAGATAGAGACTTCAGAGACGGTGTAAAAAAGAAGAAGAAACATATAGAGTTCTACAGGATGTGCAAGATTTAGGCCAATGACAGAAAGACATAGTATTCTAGATAGTTCTAAGGGTAAAGAAACAAAGTCATAAAATATCAGTTTGTGCAGAGAACACATCTTCCAGTATCATTATAGCTTAAAATCCAAAGGTATAATTAAGCCTGATTTGGATTAAGGAAGTTTATATATACCAGGCTAAGGAAACTGGCCTTTATCCTATATGTACTAGGTATTTAAAATTTTTGATTAAATGAATGGCATGGTTGGGTTTTCATTTAATATACATTTACTTTTCTTTATGTGCAATATAAAGAATGGATATATGGGCGATAAAATGAGAAGTTAAGAGAATTATTAGGAAGTTGTAAGCCTTACATTGGGCTGGAATTTAGCTCAGTTGGTAAAATGCCACTCTATACTCTTTGGCCTTGGGTTCAATCCCCAGCACTGCAAAAATTGGAAAGGGACACAGCAATTCACTCCCATAGAAATCCCAAAACAATCAGCCTTTGAAAACCCTATGAGGGTCACTATGAGTGGGATGTGACTTGACAGCACCTAACAACAACAAGCCTTACATTACCATAGTGATGACAAGAAATGGAAAGAAGGAATAGAATCAAGGACTATTTGGAGTCAATTTGGAACTTAACAGTTGAATCAGCTGAGCTCAAGATAATAGCTCAAAGAGTGATAAACAATGCCCATGTGCAGACAACCAGGTTTGACAAACTGATGATTGCCCTCTAGAGAGAGACTACAGAAAATGTAATGATACATACAAGTTTCCTCTGGGCTACTGAGAAGGCATGACCCCTAGAAATTTTTATACATAAAACTACATAAATATCATAGAAGAAGATTAGGCAGGGGATATACCTTTGAGATTCTTTAAAATTGAATGTTAATTAAATTTTTGAGGGTGATAGAAGTGAGATTGATAAAGGATATCCTGGAGAATACAACTGTTAGGGAAAGGACAGTTCATGAGTTGTCAGAAGACAGACAAGAAGAGAAATAGAAGACATTATAGAAGGAAGCTCAGGGAAGACAAATTTAGGCACAAATTCAGCCACAGCTGATTTGGATAGCAGTGTAGGCTCCAGTTTACCTGAGTCTTGTCAGCAGAGTTTATATAAAACACCAGACACAGAAGATAGATTATAATGGGCTGACCAGTGGATTTGAAGGGATGAAGTGGGGCAGCTGGTGTAGACACTCTTTCAAGAAGTTCAGCTAAAGAAAGGAGAGACTGATGAACAATAAAGTGCAACCTGGAGTCAGGGTTTGATTTTAAGTTGAGAAATTTTAAGGGTTTATAGAAATGGAATTCAAGAGAGGTTTTATTTTTGGTGCTAACACTAATTGATCAGTAGTAAAGTTGAAAAGTCAAGGACAAGTATGACTGTCATGCCTGTATAGTTTGGCGGGGAAAAAAAGCAATGGTTGTTAATGAGTGCCTGCTATGAGCAGGAAAGGGGAATGATGGCATGGATGTCTTAGGTTCACCATTTCTTTGCAAGCTTATTCTGAATGTCTGAGGTTATTCACTGGGGCTGGGATTTTGCTCAGCTGGTAGAGTGCCACTCTGCAGTCTCTGAGGTCCCGGGTTTGTTTCCCAGTACCACAAATATGGGTTAAGTACGTGGGGAACCACACCCATGGCAACCCCAAAACAATCAGCCATTCAAAATCCTATAAAGGGCGCTATGAGTCAGACATGACTCGAAGGCACCTAACAACAACAACAAGGTTATTCACAAATGAGATGCTAGCAATAGAAATGCCAATAAATTCTATAGCTTACTTTCTGTAGAAAGGGAAATTGAAAAAAATCAAGGTAATCTTCATTAAAAGTCACTGTGAATGAACACCAAGCCAGTTGTGGTGGCACATGCTTGTAATCCAGCACCAGGAAGGCTAAGGAAGGAGGATCATGAGTTCCAGGCCAGTCTGGGTGACATAGCAAGACCCATCTCAAAACATAACAAAAGCAACAATAATAATAGTTACTGTAAACACTATGGAAATAGATTTTCCTATGATCTACTCCCCTATATGTCGGTCAGCTTGTTGTGCTGTGAGGGCTTGTGTGTTTCTGTGATGCTGAAAGTTATGCCACCAGTATTTCAGATAGTAGCAGGACCATCTACGGTGGACAGGTTTCAGCTGAGCTTCCAGACTAAGACAGACTAGAGAGAAGGACCTGGCAGCTCACTCCTGAAACAAATAGCCATTGAAAACCCTGTGAGTAGCAGAGAAGCACTGTCAAAGATAGTGCTAGAAAGTAAGCCCCCCAGGCTGGAAGGCATTCAAGAAATGACTGGGGAAGAGTTGCCTCCTCAAAGTAGAGTCAACTTTAATGACAAGAATGGAGTAAAGCCCTAGCACCTCCTTATGCTGATGTGACAATGACTCAAAATGAATAGAAACATAGTGACTACAATAGTGGATTCAACCATTAAAAGATTATATGCATGGCACAGTGTTGGGTAGTATCTCATTCTCTTGTACATAGAGTGACTATGAGTCAGATCCAATTCAACAGCATCCAGCAATATTTATGAAACAGATATATGTTGTTTCATATATATCTTTTAATTTATCAAACACTTATTATGCTCACTTTTCCCTTCTTTATTTTTTAAATGTATTCTCCAGTGTGGGAGGACTTGTTTTGACTTAACTTAGTAGTAGGAGAAACCCACATTCAGCAGTTATATTGATCTGTAATTCACTCTTTAAGAATTCTAATTCATTATAAATTCTTTGCTTAAAGCCACTCAATGCTACTATAATGTAAGCTTTTAGGGGGCTAACGTAATATGTTTATTAATCAATCCTATCAAGTGATATGTTTATCACTTCTTCAACCACAGAAACAAAGTCTACTAGCTGAAACACATATCAATGCTAAAAATAAAAAATTTGAAACTCTATATCTTTTGTCATATACATACCAAAAACTCATCTGGAAATTCTTTGGATACAGAGTACATTTTCTCTACTGACAAATCATCAGTCTTCCTTTATTATTTTACTTTTTAAAATAATTGTATTCCAATTTCTATTTTTATTTTATAATCTGAAACATAAATGAATTGTTACACAATTCTTAAAAGATGTTATGCCTTGCTCTATTCATGTCCATACATAAATCTCAGATGACTTTGCTGTATCAACTCTTTCCTTTTCTTCTCCCATCTGGTATACCACTTATGCAGGTTGCTTCTAGGCTCTAGAGGTTACATTTGTTCATTTTCTTGGTCATGTCTATTCTCAAGCCCCTGAAATATTTGTTTTTATGTCTTATAGCTCCTTAATTTAAAAAACCTACTATAGACATATGAATATCTTATTTGAGCAACACAGTGCCTGGAGAAACAATGCCTATCACTATTTTAGCACAGATAAGAACATCAACGTAATCCATCCTCTTATAATGAGAAAGTCTTTAAAATGTTATTTTAAGTATGTTATGACTAACACTGACATTTCTTAATATAAGAAGTCCAATTAAAATCAATAGGTTAACTTTAGTTGTTGTTAGATGCTGCTGAGGCTGACTTATAATGACCCTATGTACAATAGAATGAAACACTCCCTGACACTGTCTGCCCAGTACTATGTCAGTGCTTTTCATAGCATCATTGCTATTCATAGGGTTTTCAAGGGGTGATTTTTTTAGGAGTGGGCTGCCAGGTCTTTCCCCCAAAGTTAACATTTTAGAGATCTATATGTTGACATCAAAATGAACAAAGACTTAAATTTTAAGGCACAGAGCAAGAGAACTGAGTATTTGAAAGGTGGAAAAGATTTGCAAATTAAAAGTAAATGAGAGAAAAGCTTTAAAAGTAAAAGGAGAATGAGCAGCATTAAAAACACATTGGGGAAAGTAAGAGTTGAAGGACAGGAAAAGGTGTGCCAGAAGGTGAGAAAAAAATAAGAAATCAGAGCATCATTTGGAATACGGATGAATATGCATGTACCCACACAGACACAAAGACACATGCAGTTATACACACATACAGAAACACATAGATATGTACACAAACACACACACACACACACACACACACACACACACACACACACACACCCCTGCATTTTAGACTTAGAACTTCAGCAGACTAGTGTTGTGCCAGTGTCTACACAAGCTGCTAGGAGTGAGGACAATATAGCTGCAGCAAGTGTCATAAATGGGACTGGGTTGTTTTTCCTGCCAACTTGCCTGTACCACAGACTTCCCCTCTGCTCCCAAGAATTCATGCAAGGCACTTACACTGTGAAGCCTGTGGGAGGGTGAGAGAAAGAAAGGATGGGCAAATTAGCTATAATTGGATCTTATTAACTTAGTCATTTAAATTGCTAATCTGTTTCCAAGTAGACTCATTTGTAGATAACTCATCTTTAGCTGACTGAATTTGGCTTTTCTAACCCTTTCCTGTAATTATAAGAGAATTAAACAAGTTGTCATTTATTTTCCTTTTATTGCACTTAAAAAACAAATAAATGGTCAAGAATGTCTAGACACACTAGAATTAGAGCTCAATTTTATATCCACCTAGCTAAAGAGGATGATCAATAACTGAGTAGAATTTTACATCACTTCATTTAACTTCCAAGGAAATCTCAAGCCGAGACAATACAATTAAGGATAGAAAATTGGGGTAAAATTGGGAGGGGTGTGTTCCTGAATAAATCTTCCAAAGGCATAAAATACATACATATATTTAGGGAGGAAGAGACTGAAAGACAGATGTTTATAAGCCTATAAAGTAAAAATTTAAAAATTATTTTTGTGTGGTACTTAGTGGTTGGGAGGACCCAGCAACCCACTCCCAAAAATAAATCTGCCATTGAAAACCCTATGAACAGCAGAGAAGCACTGACAATGGTGTTTCACCTGTTGTATGTAGGGTCACTATGAGTCGGATTACAACTCAGAGGCACCTAACAACAACACTTAGTGGTTGAACCCAGGGTTTTGCACATACTTCGCAAGTGCTCTACCACTGGACTGCTACCTCAGTTGATTTATCATTTATCTTGAGTCAGGGTCTCACTGAGTTATGCAGGCTGCCTTTGGCTTCAAATTTGTGATCCTCCTGCTTCTTCCCCTCAAGTTTCTGGGATTATAAGCCTGTACCACTGCACATGGCTAAAACTGTATTTTCTTTTTAAAGTAAACATTTATATGTTTCAAGGAACTATAAGGATGTAGGAAAAGAGAATATAAAAGTTGCCTTCTCTCTAGGTCACTTTTAGAAGAGAATATTTTGATTATTGAAAAATATAGTATTCACAGTAATATAGAAACATTGATATAAAATGGGAAATATGTTATACAAATATAAAAGATAATATGGGTAATAATTATTAGACTAAGCCTGTGAGAGGAGAAGCTTTTGTATTTGTATTTGTATTTCCTACCATTCTACTTTTATGACTTAAAACTGTACCCAAAATACAATAGGTATTGAACAAATTTGTTGAATGAATACTTTTGATTCATTAAATTATATAGTAGTCAATATAACAAATTCCATGTGTCTGTCAGATTGTCATGTATGGAGGCTTGCACGTTGCTGTGATGCTGAAAGCTATGCTACTGATGTTTCAGATACCAGCAGGGCCATTCAGGGGGGACAGATTTCAGCTGAGCTTCTAGACTAAGACAGACTATGGAGAAGGATCCAGAAGACAACTCCTAAAACAATTAGCCATTTTAAACCCTCTGAATAGCACACAAGCACTGTCAAATATAGTGCTAGACAATAAGACCCCCCCCCCCCCGGCCCAGGTTGGAAGGCCCTCAGAAAACAGCTGGGAAAAACTTTGTCTTCTCAAAGAAAAGGTGACCTTAGTGATGGAAATGAGAATGGAGTAAAGCCCCTGGGACCTCCATTTGCTGAAGTTGCAATTACTCAAAATGAGAAAAAACACAATAGTGAAACAATCAGCTCAAACATAGAAAAAAATCATGTGCATGTCAGTGTCAGGTAGTGTTTTGTCCTGCTATAAATAGGGTCACTATGAAATTGACACCTATGAATAGCAGAGAAGCACCAACATGGTGCTGGGCATGGCACAGTGTCGGAGAGTGTTTCCTTCTGCTGTACTTAGGGTCACTATGAATCGGACCTGACTAAACAGCACCTAACAACAACCACATGAGTTGGACTGGTCTGGGGTTTAGCTCAGTTGGTAAAGAGCTTGCTCTGTGCACTCTGAGACTTTGATATGATCCCTAGCACCGAAAAATAAAAAAGGAGGAGGCCCTGACAGCCCACCCCTGAAAAAAATCTCAAAACTATCAGCCATTAAAAACTCTATATAGGGTCACTATGACTCAGACCAACTTGATGGCACCTAACAGCAACATGAGTTGGACCTGACTCCAAAACACCTAACAACAACAATATAAGATTAATGTATTTATGTTGGTTTTAACTTCCTTCAAAAGAGTGAACATTGTCCTTACATGAGAAAATACACAAAACTCTTTTACACATATACATGTGAGACATACACACACACACACACACACACATTGTTAGACGCCGTCGAGTTGGTGTTCAACTCATAGTGACCCTATGTACAATAGGTGAAACATTATTGTTAGCGCTTCTCTTCTATTCATAGGGTTTGCTTTTTTTATTGGAGATTTTTATTGTACAACTTAATGTGTTTCATTCTGACATGTATTTCATTGTGACATTTCCATATATGCATTTCATTTTACATTTCTCAAATAACTTCCCCTTTACACTCTCATGACCCTCCTCCCCATCTCACACTTACAGGGTTTTCAATGCCTGATTGTTTTTTGGGAGTGGGTTGTCAGCTCTTTCGCCCAAGCACCTGGTGTTTCCAGATGGTCTCCCATCCAAGTACTTACCAGGTCTGACCCTACTTAGTTACCTTCCAAGATCTGATGGGATTGGACACCACAGTGGTATGGCTGCAGGCTTCATATATATACATACAGATGTATACACACACACACACACACACACACACACGTATGAGATTGTTGTTAGGTGTCACCAAGGTGGTGTCCAACTTATAGTGACCCTACATACAACAGGTGAAACACTATTGTCAGTGCTTCTCTGATATTCATAGGGTTTTCATTGGCATATTGAATTTTGGGAGTGGGTTGCTGGGTCCTTCTCCCAAGCCTATAGTAACTGATGTTCCCAGGTGGTATCCAATCCAAGCCCTAAGCAAGCCTGACTCTGCTTAGCTTCAGAGATCTGAGGGGATCAGATGCCATAGTACTACAGCTGCAGGTCATATATGTATTACTAACAAGAAAACTTTAATATATGTACATATATATGTATGTATATATACATATAATATATATACACATATATGTGTGTGTGTGTTCAAGTATGCTATAACTTTCCCTATATTGAAAAATTCTATAGTATATACATTAGATGATCCCACAAAAGCAAGGGCTGGGATTTAGCTCAGTTGGTAGAGCGCCACTCTGCAGTCTCTGAGGTCCCAGGTTCAATTCCCAGCACTGTGAAAATGGGAGAAGGACATGGCAATCCACTCCCAAAGCAATCCCGAATCAGCCATTGAAAACCCTATGAGGGTGACTATGAGTTGGACACCATTAGATGGCACCTAACAACAACAACAAATAAGGTACTTACTATTGACACTTCTCCCACATGTCTGTCAGTTTGCCACACTGTGGGAGCTTGTGTGTTACACTGAGGCTGAGAGTTCTGCCACTGGTACCTCAAATATGAGCAAGGTTACCCATGGTGGACAGGTTTTCAGCTGAGCTTCCAGACTAAGACAGACTAGGGAGTAGGACCTGGTGAACCACTCCCGAAACAATTAGCCATTGAAAACCCTATGAATAGCAAAGAAACACTGTCAGATATGGTGCCAGAAAATGAGCCCCCCAGATTGGAAGGACTCAAAAGACTATTGGGGAAGAGATGCCTCCTCAAAGTAGAGTCTACCATGATAACAGAAATGGAATAAAACCCCGGGGACCTCCATTTGCTGATGTGGCATGACTCAAAATGAGGAGAAACAACTGTAAACATCCATTAATAATTGGAACATGGAATGTACATAGTATGAATCTAGGAAAATTAGAAATCATTAAAAGAGAAATGCAGCGCATAAACATTGACATTCTAGGCATCAGTGACCTAAAATGGACCGGCATAGGCCATTTTGAATCAGATGGTCTACAATGCTGGGAATGATGAACTAAAGAGAAATGGGGTTGCATTCATCGTCAAAAAAGACATTTCAAGATCTGTCATGAAATACAATGTTGTCAGTGATAGAATAATATCCATACGCCTACAAGGAAGGCTAGTTAATATGACTATTATTCAAATTTATGCACCCACCACTAAGGCCACAAATGAAGAAAGGGAAGACTTCTATCAGCTTCTGCAATCTGAAATAGATCAAACATGCAATCAAGGCATACTGATAATCACTGGTGACTGGAATGCAAAGGTTGGAAACAAAGAAGAAGGCACAGTAGTAGGAAAATATGGTCTTGGTGACAGAAACGAAGCTGGAGATCGCATGACAGAATTTTGTCAGACCAATGACCTTTTCATTGCAAATACATTTTTTCAACATCATAAACGGAGACTTCACAATGGACTTCACCAGATGGAACATACAGGAATCAAATTGACTATATATGTGGAAAGAGATGATGGAAAAGCTCTGTACAAAGTGTCAAAACAAGACGAGGTGCTGACTGTGGATCAGACCATCAACCTCTCATATGCAAGTTCAAACTGAAGCTGAAAACAATTAGAACAAGTATATGAGAGCCACAGTATGAACTTGAGTATATCCCACCTGAGTTCAGAGACCACCTCAAAAATAGGTTTAATGCATTATACACAAATGATAGGAGACCAGAAGACTTGTGGCATTACATAAAAGATATCATTTAAGAAGGAAGCAAAAAGTGCTTAAAAAGACAAGAAAAAAAGAAAAGACCAAATTACATGACAAAAGAGACAGTAGAATTGCTCTTGAACTTCGAGCAGCTAAAGTAAAAGGAAGACATGATGAACTTAAAGGACTAAAGAGAAGATTTCAGAAGGCAGCTCAAGAAGTCAAAAACAAATATTATAATGACATGTGCAAGGAGCTGGAGGCAGAAAACCAAAAGGGAAGAACATGCTCTGTGTTCTCAAGCTTAGGGAAGTGAAGAAAAAATTTAGGCCTTGAGTGGCAGTAGTGAAAGATTCTACAGGGAAAATATTGAATGATGCAGGAAACATCAAAAGAAGATGGGAAGAATACACAGAGTCATTATACAAGAAAGAATTGGTAGATGACAAACCATTCCAAGAGGTTGCATATGAAGAGGAACCAATGGTATTGAAGGGTGAAGTGGAAGCTGCCTTGAAAGAACTGGTGAAACACAAGGCTCCAGGAATTGATGGGATACCAATAGAGATGTTTCAACAAACAGATGCAGCACTGGAGGTGTTAACATGTTTGTGCCAACAGGTTTGGAAAACAGCTACTTGGCCAATTGACTGGAAGAGATCCATATTTGTGCCTATTCCCAAAAAAGGGGATGCAACTGAATGTGCAAACTATTGGACAATATCATTAATATCGCACACAAGCAAAATTCTACTAAAGATCATTCAGAAGCGACTGCAGCAGTATATAGACAGGGAATTACCACAAAGTCAAGCGGATTCAGAAGAGGGCGGGGAACCAGGGACATCATTGCTGATGTCAGGTGGATATTAGCTGAAAGCAGAGAATATCAAAAAGATGTCTATCTAGGTTTTATTAATTATGCAAAGGCATTTGATTGTGTGGATCACAACAAATTATGGATAACACTTCGGAAAATGGGAATACCAGAACACCTCATTGTGCTCATGAGAAATCTGTACATGAACCAGGAGGCAGTTGTTCCAACAGAACAAGGAAACACTGCATGGTTTAAAGTTGAGAAAGGTGTGCGCCAGGGCTGTATACTTTCACCCTATCTCTTCAATTTATACGCTGAGCAAATCATCCAAGAAGCTGGACTTTATGAGAAAGAACATGGCATCAAGATTGGAGGAAAACTCATTAACCACCTGCGTTATGCAGATGACACAATTCTGCTTGCTGAAAGTGAAGAGGATTTAAAATATTTACTGATGAAGATCAAAGATCATAGCCTTCAATATGGGTTGCAACTAAACATCAACAAAACAAAAATCCTTACAACAGGGTCAGCACGCAGCTTCACAATAAATGGAGAAAAGATTGAGGTTGTCCAAGATTTTACTTTGCTTGGCTCTATAATCAACACCCGTGGAAGCAGCAGTCAAGAAATCCAAAGACACATTGCTCTAGGAAAAGCTGTGGCAAAAGATCTCTTTAGAGTATTGAAAAGCAAAGATGTCACACTGAAGACAAAGGTGCGCCTGACTCATGCCATGGTATTTTCAGTGGCATCATATGGTTGTGAAAGCTGGACATTGAACAAGAGAGACAGAAAAAGAATTGATGCTTTTGAATTGTGGTGCTGGAGACGTCTATTGAATATACCATGGACTGCCAAAAGAACCAACAAATCTGTCCTAGAAGAAGTACAACCAGAGTGCTCCTTGGAAG
>VMDO01031565.1:0-19956 GCA_007922755.1 Pedetes capensis
CCTAGTAGAAGACATGTATAGCTCACATTAAATTCTAACTTTATTACTACACTATAAAAATTTAATAATGATTTTTTGAAAAATAATAGTTGAATAGACAACTAATTAAACTGCATAAGGAATGCCTTTTCATTTGGCATTATCTTAAATTTTTCTATATTGGTTAAATATACACAATATAAAATTTACTTTTTCACCATTTAAGTGTATAGTTCAGTGACATTAAGACTACTTAGTTATATTAATGTAGAATCTTTAAATTTTAATCTATAAATAGTTTTCATTACACAAGTTTCTATAATTTCTTTTTGCAAATGCTTAAAGTGAATCTGCAGGATATGTATTGGTTAGGAGATGAAGATAATTATTTGGCTTTAGAGCCATGTCACTTTTAACATGAAATCTGTCCTCAAAACTAAATATAATTATTCCTGGCTATGTTCATTATTTATTTTATCCACAATGGGCTCTAGAATCTCTTTGATAATATTTAATACCTTTGTCTTTAACTTTATCTCAAAGGGTACATTTCAAAATATATTAATATTTTACAATTAAATAAAAATAAACATATACATTCTTTGCCAGTATATGGTATGTTACTATAAATATAGCAGAACTCTGATGCCCTTCTTTGGAAAGTTCAGTAATACTTTACCTTCTTAATGAGTGAAGAGCTAGTGACTTAGCAGGATTTTAAAGTTCTTCTTTCTTTTGAACGTTCACCATAGGAAACATGAACTGAGTAAATACAGATATGCCTACAATAGTCACCTGCATGCCTCCTTCTAAAGACTGATGGCCTAGCAGTTAGTACTAGCAGAAATCCCAACAGACAGATACATAGCACATTACATGTGGGCATGGAAAATCAACCAGTGAAAAGCTAGCCTCTAAGCAGCATATAATGTCATGGTGCTTTTCATTCTGCAAGCACAGTAAACATGCAAGAATCAGACACAGATTTCTGAGCCTTTGAATTATCAAGTTAAAAAATGGCGAATTCATCAAGGAGAATTTTAAGCATACACTGACAGGGGAAAGTAAAAATTCAGGCAGGATTAGAAAATACTTAATCATCTAACTCTATTTAAAATTATTTTTCTCTAACTTTTTTTCTTGAATTATATTTATAAACATTCAGATGTCTAATTTGTACAAGGCACTGTGTTAGGCAAAAGAGATACAAACAACAGACAAGATACATTGTCTACCTTCAAGGAGTGTAGTACAGAGTCTGGTTAAGATCTGACAATTGAAAAGATGTTAATAACATAGTCTAAGGGCTTTGAAAGGAAGGAGTAGGGACATAGTAGTGGAGTACACTTAGAATTTGAACCATTGCTCAGTCATGCCCAGTGATGAAAAGCTATCCCAAAACATTGCATTTAAATTGACATGTAAACTTTGAGTTAACGAGAGAGCAGACAGAAGGAAAAGAGTTGGATTATGATGTAAGCCCTGGTATCAAAAGACGATTAAAAGGTAGAGGAAAACACAAAGATAAGCAAACTAGTGTCCTTGACTAAATCAAAGAATCAGATGATAAATTTTAAGCTATACATGAAAAAATTATTTGCCCAAAAATGATACATTCTTTGCATATATGAAATAGTGATTGATTATATGTAAGTGTAGGAAACTGTGCCAAAAATTTCAAAAAGTCTCCAAGGAAGAACTTTTTCAAAATTTCAATAATAATATCATGTCTTTATAATACTAAAAGAGGCACTATATGGCCAACAAATGCTTATTAACTGAAATGTTTGTTTATAATTGGGGGAAATGGTTTTATTATTACTTTATATTCTGTTTAAAGGGTTTGAACAAGTAAATATGAGTCCATTTTTGTTTGTTTGTTTGGTTGGTTGGTCTTGCCATACTTGGCCTTGAACCCAGGGCCTCACTCGTGCTTTGGCAAGCACTCTACCAGTGAACCACACCCCCAACCCATTTTTTACTTTTTATTTTGAGTCAAAGTCCTGCTAAGTTACTAAGGTTGCCTCTGACCTCAAACTTACAATCCTTCTGCCTCTGCCTCGGGGGTCTCTGGAATTTCAGTTGTGAACCAATGTGCCCTACTACAGATCCTTTGTTAATATAATTATGTGAGAGCTCAAAACCATAATGTCTGTAATTGCAAATACAGCAATCATTTGTTAGCATTCTTTTGGAAGGTAGGTTTCTTAAAAATTTGAAAAATTGAAAATTCATCTTTGCAATATGCTTAACATTTCCCACATAAATCTAACTGGAAATGTTATAGGATATTTATCAGTGAATATAAAATGTATCAGAACTGGATGGTGTGGTTCTGTGGCATGCCTATTTTTAAGTAAGTGGAAATGTTGACTGCATTTTCTCTGTAGGGACTGCTAGTCATGGAGTATTGGAAGGTTATTATCCTCTTCTGTTTCTTAAATAGCAGACTCATTTCTCTAACATGCTGGACAAATCTTGACTTATTTATCTGGCACATTTCTGAGCTATACACAGTTGAGTGGCATATGCCAAATTGAACGCAGGCACTTACACACGGCATCTTTTGAAGATTGTTTTGTTTAACTTTTCTCCCCTACCAAGGAAGCCATCAAAAAAGTCTTATATCTGTTGTTTAGTTACTGGATATGTGAAAATTTTACTTTATTTGCATAGCATTTTCATTGGCATGTGGAATTCAGCAAGTTAATAACTATATGTTTACAGCAGCCAGAAATTTTCTTCCTAAATTTTTTGGATCATCTATTCTAACCAGTTAAAATAAAATTTATAACCCTCTGATGTCTTAAATGTAAATTAACTTGCAATCAGTTTGGCTTAATGAAATTAAAGCCACACAGTATGACTGGAGAGAAGGAAGCCTTTGGTTCTCTGTTGAATACATAATGGAAACAACTGTTCTGGTCTAAATAGATCAGGAGAAACATGAATGTTCTGAAGCTCTAAAGAAAGATTTATTCTGTATTAATCAACAAGTAGGAAATTCTAATTATCTTACCTGGGGAAGATTGATAGATTGCATTTTCAACTGATGCTCCTTTTAGATAGTTTACAATTCCTCCTGAACATTTAATTGAGCTGTGGAATGATATCAATCACTCTTTCAACAAAAGGATGGTTCAAGAATAGATGCTGACCCAACTTCTCCACACTTTGTTTTTAGTAGAATGCTAATTAACAAAGAGATGGTAATCTAAATTTCATTGTGTTCTGAGATTTGGAAACAGGTGTTATAGCACTGATTATTCAATGTAGAGGCTAGTTCCATGGAAAGGTTATGCACATGACTTTTGCTAATTTGTTAATTGATTTTTCTCCCATAATTTTCTTTTTCACTTTATTGAAAAACTACAAAACAAAAACAAAAACAAAACAAAACAAAACAAAAAAAACCCTTAAATGGCCAATGGATCCATATGTAGATAATCTAATATTTTTATTCAAAAGTCTTGTTGGCTTTCTGAATATAAACCTCCACCATGATTAAGGCCCAAGCCAATCTTCTTGCTTTAATTCCCATTATTCTCATCCAATCAGAAATTCTCTCCACTCGGTTAAACACACCCCATGCTTCCCCCACATTCCCCTTGAGGTCAAAATTGCCTTCGTTGTTATACATAGCATAAAATTTTCATTCTTTGAGATTCAGTTCAATTGTTACAGCCACTTGATGAAGCCTTACCTTATAATGTGGCCCCTACTCTACTGATTGCTCTTCTGAGTGACTAGTGTTCTTGGTAACTATATACCACTTACTGTTACATTAACTAGGGTTCCTTAAATGGCGGTGACAACACCCTATTCAGCATAGTGTATACAGCAAAGGTGAAGCTTGTATAGGCCCTTGTGAGTGAGTGGCCATGGTCCAAACCCAGCTGGACCCTGGCCTCCCATTACAGTCAAGGTTCTCTTGTTCCCTTAGATCAGCTTTGCTTGTCTTCCAATGGCTTTGACTCTCAGTCACTTCCTTCGCAGTGGGATGGTACTGATACCCACCAGTTTAGCTGGGCTTAAGTCCTGTTTATAAGACAGTGTTTGTTTCCTCGATTATTTTAACAGTGGTTCCAACAAAATTCCCACTCCTGTTAGCCAGTCTTGAGATGGGTACTTGTCTCCACAGATGAGTCATGACAAAGAGAGTGGACAACCTTGTCCTTAGCACAGATGAAGGGCTGAGTTTGGTTGCAAGAACATCATATGTATTTAGAAAAAGGAGGGATAGTTATATGAGAGAAATATAGATTACTGTTAACAAAGAACAGTGGGAGAGAAAAAGAGTGGTTAGCTGAGAAGGGAACAAGGTAAAATCTGTACTCTGTGGTATTTGCAGTTCTTTATGTATAAGTAGCATCTGACTTACAGACTTGGACGGGAGACCACCTGGGAATGCTAGGTGCTATAGGCTTGGAAGAAGGACCTGGCAAGCCACCTCCAAAACAATAAGCCATCGAAAATCCTGTGAATAGCAGAGAAGCACTGACACAGTGCTGGGCATGGCACAGTGTCAGGTAGCATTTCATTCCATTGTAAATAATGTCACTATGAGTTGGTCAAACCTAACAACACAACAACAAATTTTTAAAAAGCATTTGTTTCTCAAAGAGGTCACCCTTTGGGAGCAGCTTCTCAGAATCTATTAGGAAGTGGTCCATGTGGTCTTGACTATCATTTTAACATCCAACCTAGCCCATGTTGTCAGGTATCAGCACATCAAGGGAATCAGCTCAGAGAGAGGTTATCAGGGGCACAAGATATACGGGAGGAAAACAGTATCTGAAGAATTAAAATTTAATATTTAACTTATTCTCAAATAACCCAGTATCTAACAATGTGATTTACATGCAATTATTAAGGAATTTAATCCTTACAACAAGATGAAGTTTATATAAATTTTTGTTAACAATTATAGAGCCTATCACTAGGTGGAGGGCTGGCATTTAGCTCAGTTGGTAGAGTGCTGCTCTGCAGTCTCTGAGGTCCCGAGTTTGATTCCCAGCACCGCAAAAATGGGAGGAGGACATGCCAATCCACTCCCAAAGCAATCCCAAAACAATCAGCCATTAAAAACCCTAAAAAGGTCCCCATGAGTCAGATACAACTCAACAGCACCTAACAACAACAATCATTAGGTGCTGTGGAAGATATGAGTTTTTAATCCATTTCTTGGCATTTTGTGTAAATACTCTCAGGCAAATACTGAAGTGGTGACTGATTTATTTTAATTAAATTTTATGGTGGTAATACATGATGTAGAATAACTTTATCACTGAGATGATTATTCAATAAAAACATTCCAGTGGACATTGTCAAATGGGTTTTAGGTTAATTGAGATGGATCGATGATATATATGCATCCACAGTGTGGGAGATAATAAAGACATGATTACAATTTAAATTTTCCCTTCTAGACTAAAAATCATAATTTAAATGTCTACCAATAAGTAAATAAATTCTAATAAATTCATTAAAAATCAGGTAGACTTGAACTGATAAAATTAGTAATCACCAAAATATTTGGTTCTGTCTAAGTCACATTTCCAAACACTGTGCCTTGTCCTTACAGCAATGAATATATGAGATATGTCTAGAATATCATTCATTGGGAAGGTCATTCAAAGAATACTAACTGGTTGCTACTGGGGAAGGAGTAACAGGACATCTAATTGGGAAGGTTATGAGGGAGACTTTCCTCTTACTCTCCCTTCTCTACAGTTTGATTTGATTTAGTCATGTGGACATGAATTGCATTAATTTTTGCTATGGCTTCATGAGTGACTCAAATGATTACTTTAGCTGCCTTGACATACAGAGTAACCACTCTGCCTTCTACTTTACATAATTCAGGTTTGTGGTCACAGGTGATTTAGATGAATTTTCTCATTTAAATTTTCCTGTTTCTTAGTCACTATTCAGCTCCACTGCTAATATTTAACTATTTGTTTTGTATGTTGGAGTTGGCACTTCCCTCAGCTGTGTGATGTGGAAGAGCACATTCCAACACCCAGGGTATACTCCTGATCTTCGTAATTTGTAGATTAGACAGTAGCAATTTTATATCAAGTCCTTGACCAATCTCTTAATTATTTACCATGTCAAAGATTATTTAATGTTGTTGTTTTTATTGTACCCTTGTGGACCATTTGCTAAAAAGCAATTTGCTATTTTGGAAATAAATTAGCTTTATTACTTCCTGTTCATGTACATTGGAAAGCACTGTGGACTATTGTTTTCCCTAAACCATTTCCCCTCCACAGCAGCCATGCACCTATTAAATCTAAAAGCCTTTATTTTTCACATCATAAAAAGATAAGGTTGGGTTATTCCTCCCGATAAAAAACACAAAATATTTTCCTTAATTTATCCTGCAGAATCACTGATTTTGTTCCCATGAAATTAATCATACAAATGTAGCAGGAGATGAAACAGAGTGGTTTTTCAGGTATGTGAAAGATAATTTGAAATTTAATACTTGAGTAAATTTTCAGGAACAGGGTGATACATGGATTTATTGAAACACAATTTCAATAAGAAAATATGACAGAAGTGCATAAGAGAACTTTCCTCTTAAATAACTATAAATAAGTTATAGGACCATATAATGAGCTACTTACTTAAAGGCAGTGTAACATCAGCATAAATAGTAATATTAGTAAACATAGAATGGATTTTTTTGGAGGTTTTCTGAACATTTAATTGGCTTGCGTTAATAAAGAACTAAGTCAAATGTAATATAAAGCTATATTACTAAATATTTTAAATTATTATATAATTAGGCTGAAAGGAATTACAGTTACTATTTTCTATTATATGGTACAGAAATTGTTTTGTCTGTTTTCATTTATTTTTGATTATATTTACTTTTTTATAATTATTAATGTGACATTGCTAAGCAGTACTAAATCTCTAGAAGCACCTCTTATTGTTTACCTACTGTGGACCAGCCATTTCAAATAGACTTTCTTCATTTTCTTAAAATAAATCTAACATATACTGTCAACACTCATTGGGAAAACATACAGTGAGGCTCAGATGTTTAATAAATTACACAAGACAGCACAGCAAGCAAATAGGATATCTAAAATACAAACTAAGATTTGTCTGATTGCAAAAACCATCTTATCTTCATATGATATCTAATTTTATGATTTAGCATTAAAATATAATGGCATATG
Source organism: Pedetes capensis (assembly GCA_007922755.1). Taxonomy (NCBI): domain Eukaryota; kingdom Metazoa; phylum Chordata; class Mammalia; order Rodentia; family Pedetidae; genus Pedetes; species Pedetes capensis. Next base: position 7,173 of record VMDO01031565.1, read on the forward strand.
TAATACAAATATGTACATACAATTTAATTTGACTAAATATCTTCTTATAAAAAGATAAATGATGAACTGTGAATATGTTCACAGAACTATAAACACTAAATTTATAATGCCATTAACTTTATAGCTTCTCTTGACCGTAAAGCTCTGTGATTGCTCTCAGAGTAGATGGATTGTCTGTCCTATGTCACAGTTCAGGCATGGCACACTCTCCCAAGGCAGACAGATGATTTCAAATGATGCCAAAGAATTAGAGTTACACAGACAGACATCTATGGATTGGATATAATTCTTAGGGAATCCTCTACACTTAGCAGTTCCTCTTTCTTACTAGTTCCCAGAATTCATTTCTATACTGATACTCCAGATATTTGTTTCTTTCAATTTCAAAACTGAAAATAGAGAATTTTTTTCCCCTTGCAGTGCTGGGGATGGAGCCCAGGGCCTCATGCATGCTAGGCAAGCTTTCTACCACTGAGCTACATTGCAAATACTTTTTATAATTAATTTTGTATGCATATTTAACATTGTTATTAGAGCTGAATTGGGAAAGTATAGATTTCAGAGACTCATGAATCAGTAGTTTTTATTGATAATTTATTTTTGCATAAAGGTTTGGTATCACAAGAATTACAAATGCAATATTTGAAACAGCTCTGAACACAGGCAAAGACACCCTAGTCAATGTTTTTTTCCTTTTCCTGTGCCCTGTGGACTTCTCTGGCTGTGGCATTGTGGGTCTAGACAGCCCTGTATATTTTCAAAACGCTGTGTATACTCCTTTCCATGTCTTCTTTTCTCCATATCAATTATTAATGTTCCTACTAAACACAGGAAACAATCTCAGGGACAGTGCCCTACCTACCTAAGCACTAGATTTTCAAATTCAAAAAGTAATGGGAAGCTAGGGCTGTACCTCAGTGGCAGAGAAGTTACCTAGCTTGTGGAGGGTCCTGGGTGTGATCCCCAGCCCTGGGTGGAGGGGGGAGTTGATAGCCAGGAGCAGTGGTGCATGCCTGTAATCACCTGTAACCCAGTGACTTGGGTAGTTCAGGCAGAAGGATCATGAGTTAAAGGCCAGAGGCAGCACACACATCTTAGCAAGACCTTGTTTCAAAATTTATTAAAAAAAGGGGGATTAGAGGTGGGCCTCCATGTTGGAGCACTTGCTTAGCATGTGTGACGTCCAGGGTTCAACTCCCCAAGTACCACAGCAATAACTACAACAAAATAGTTCCTGGGTCTTTACATTATTCAGTTTGTTTGTATCCAGAAGGCTTTTATTTAAACAGTCATAAATGTGTACACTTAACTAAGAAATAGTATAAAGACCATAAAGTGGCCATATTCTTTTAATTCTAAGACATAAAGCATATTTCAAAAATAATTGTCATGTTCTTTAAGAAGATATACCCCTTTCCTAAGGCAGTTAGTTATTTGTATAAACTTCAGGATATACAAGAAGTATGAATCAAATCTTAATGGACTGGGGAATCAGCTCTACTTTGAAACCTCCAAAAACTACTTTTCCCAGGTAAATGGCTACAAAAGCCTTTAAAAAATAAAATAGATGGAGCTCTTTAATTTCTTGGTGATCATTTTCAGTGTATGATAAACTCATAGACTTCTATTCCTAGTGTGATATTTAAACCAGCACATATAGACCTTGTCCTTCTGTCTGTGTTCTACAATAGCATTATAAAACAGATATTCCCACCAATTCTCAGGCCTAAAAGGGGGACATTTCTTGCTGGAAAATCATCTCTAGTCAAGAACAAAATTGTACTATATACTTAGCCACAATGGGCAAATTTCAATTTTTAAGTCTTGCAATACCTATTGAACAGAATCTACAAGCAAGAGCATCTTCTAGGTGTTTGATACTGAAGGGGAAGATTTTCACATACGAATAAATACACTGAAATGCTGTACTTACAGCCCAGTCTTGTTCTTGATACTTAGTACTTGGTTCTTTCTAAGTCAAAGTGTGGAGTAATTATGTACTAAAATTCCTGTTACAGAGGTGTTGTTAATATTTGGTACTGTGATAACTGCAGAATCACCTAAAGAAGAAAAAATAAATATAGACATAGTCTAGTAGGATAGAGTTTGTGAGGTGTAAGGATAGATTGCTTGGGTTTATATTTAGTTTCTGGCACTTGTGATATACCTGGACAAATATTTCATTGCCTCCTTTTACAGACGTTATTAAATAATCCATGTGTTATGAGGTGTAGAAAACTGAGTTGGTAGTAGTTAACATGTAAAGTAATTTACAGTCTTTGCGCTAAACCAGACGTGGTGGTGCAGGTCTACCATAATGCTAGCACTTGGGAGGCTGTGGCAGGGAAATTGCAGATCCCAAGCCAGCCTGGGCTATATAGCAAGACACTGTACTAAAGCAAAATGTTTAAAAAGGACTGGGAATGCAGCTAACTGAGGGAGCCCTTGACTGGCATGCGTAACACCCTGGCATTCCCAGTATGTTAAAAAAAAAATCTTTGTACCAATAAATGCTTTCTCATCCACTTAAGATGTGTCTGTTGGGCTTCCTTGGCTTTTTAGCTGTCATTGTCATCCATAGAAGTTCCAGATTAAATTCCTGTTTGGAATACTGGGGTATAGCTCAGGCGGTAGAGTGCCACTCTGAGCTCTCTAAGGCTCTGGGTTTGATCCCCAGCACTGCAAAAAATGGGAGAAAGACCTGGCGGCCCACTCCCAAAACAATCAGCCATTGAAAACCCTTATGCATGGCAGAAAAGCACTGTCATAGTGCATAGCATAGCACAGTGTCAGGGAGTTTTTTGCTCTGTTGTACGCTGGGTCCCGATGAGTCAGACCCGACTCGATGACACCTAACAAGATCAGCTACATTCTGAGCAGTTTTAGGTGGATGTGGTTTTCCTTTGGTGCCACAGACTGGGTAACTTAAATAATAGATGTGTACTTTCCAGAATGTGAATGCTGAATCAGAGATGAAGGTCTTGGTGGGACTGGATTCTTCTGAGACCTTCACAAGCATAGTTTTAGTTTTCACCTGTGTCTTCTGATGGTCTGATTTCCTGTTCTTAGGTTACCAGTCAAATTGTATTAGGGCTCACCCTAGTTTTAACCTAATTATCCCTTTAAAGGCCTCTCTCTAAGCAGTTACATTCTAAGGTACTAGGAGTTAAAGTTCCAATGTGAATTTTAAAGGCAACTATTCAGCTTATAATAATCAAATTTAACAGACCCTAATCTCCCCCACAAATGTCTCTTCCCTAATGACATTCATTGGATTCCATTTTCCAGATTTTGTCTTTCTGTTGTGCCCCTACATCTGATCAATTGATTTTTTAAAAATTCTTTTGCTGTGCCATTTCATCTTCAGAATGCCATCCCTGCGGCTCACAAAGCCATTTTGTTTCTTCCCACCTGGACCTTGTCTCTGCGTGGAGGATATTCCAGGCTGTAGTCTCTGGAGCTCAGCCTACTCTACCCACTGCCTAGTGTGCACCTTCCATCACACTTCCTCCCTTAGCACTTCCCATGTGTCACACCATTCTAGCCCTGAGGATTGCTGCCTAGTTCCTCTCCTATCACTCTACAGTTTCCCCAGTCAGCACTGGTGGGAACAGTGGTGGATTATGAGCAGAAGTGAGCGGAAGGATGTTGTTCCTGGTAGAAAGTGACCTCTCCCGTCTCTGACTCCCCCAGGACTTGCCTGTTCAGCCCCACCCCACTGCCCACAGGAGGCAGCTCTGGGACTGGAATCTTCATCTCTCACCAATGTAACAGAGTTAGGGCTTGGGCTTCACGGTGCAATTACGAAGTAGCGGATAGAAGACAGAATATGTTTAACTGTGGGAAGAGACAAAGACAGACATTTGCAGTGCTACTGATGGTGGTCCCAGGATGGAAGGGTAGACAGGGTGTGGCTGGAGTAGAAAATCAAGAAGACTTTATTCCTTGATTTCTGCGATTTAAGTGCAAGAGAAACTCTTTTCCCTTTTATTCTCTATATATTTGTAATTCCTGCAGCTATAGCCCGGTGGCATCTGATCCAGTCAGATCTCGGAAGCTAAGCAGGATTGGGCCTGGTTAGTACCTGGATGGGAGACCGCCTGGGAACACCAGAAGCTGTAGGCTGGGAGAAGGACCTGGCAACCCCCTCCCAAAAATTAATCTGCCATTGAAAACCCTATGAACAGCAGAGAAGCACTGACAATAGTGTTTCCCCTGTTGTATAGCCGGTCACTATGAGTTGGATACCGACTCGATGGCACCTAATAACAACAACAACAATATTTGTAATGAGGAAATCTTTTAAATACAGAGCATAGATGTCCATGCATGATGTGAAAAGTCATAATTTTATGATAACCAAAAGCATTATAAAGTCAGCCAAGGCTTGTGACATCAGCACACCTAGTCATTTTTCCTTGTGCAGTTCTCTTCACTTCTCCCAGGCCTGGTTTCTTATTTAAAATGAAGATGATGTGGTACTCACCCACAATGCCAGTGACCCAGGAGGCTGAGGCACGGGGTTGTGACTTTGAGGCCAGAGGCAGCCTACACAACTTAGAACTTGTCTCAAACAAAAAGTAAATAAATATAAATAAAAATAAAAAATAAAAAAAGGACTGGGGTTATAGCTCAGTGATGTTTAGCTCAGAGTATTTGCCAAGCATGTGTAAGCCCTTAGGTTCAACCCCCTTGTTGTTGTTAGGTGCTCTTGAGTGGGGTCTGACTCATAGAGACCCTACCTACCACAGACAAAACACTACTGTCAGTGCTTTTCTGCTATCTGTAGGGTTTTCAATGGCTGATTGTTTTGGGGGAGTGGGTTGCAGGGTCCTTCTCCCTAGCCTACAGTATCTGGTGTTCCCCCATGGTCTCCCATCCAAGTACCAACCAGGTGGATCCTGCTTAGCTTCTGAGATCTGACAGATCAGACACCACGGTGCTATGGCTGCAGACAATCCCTAGTACTGCAAAAATTATATGAAATACTAAAAAACTTGGACAATGCTACCAAAATTTCACAGTTCTTTTAAAATTAGAGATTCTATATTTCCAAGCAGACTGGACAACATAGAATAGGAGCTCAGCAAACGGTCGATGATAAAACTGGATATTTTAGCAGTAGAAGTTGTGTGAAATTCAGCTTTCAAAACCCATTATTACAATGGCTCCTGCCCTTCCACCTGCCACATTCTGAGTGTGGGAAGGTTTTGTTTTATGAGAAGTAGCCTCTGTGGGGAGTTGGAGTCCCAGTGATGCAGTGGCATTTTTATTTTTACAGTTGTATTTATCAACTATGGATATAGCTGTGAAAACAAAGGCAAGAGGGAGAAATGTCCTTTAAATGACACCATCTCTAGGGAAAATGACAAGCTTGTCATGGGTAAATAAATTATGTTTATATATTTGTATGTTCATGTCAGTTTTGTTGCTATTTCAAGCTGGCACTTGGGGGTTCACAGTTTTCATTTTATTACAACCACTTTATATATAAAAGCATAAAACCCAGGAAAAAAGAAACGTCCCAAGTGGTGTGCTACACCAGTATTTTGAAACAAGAAAAAGCTTTCATCTGCATTCTTTGAATGTTTTCCAATGTAAAACACACTTTAAAAAGGAATCAGAAGCTGGATGCTATGGCACATGCCTGTCATCCTAGCATTTATGGAGACTGAGGCAGAAGGATCACAAGTTTGAGGCCAGAGGCAGCCTGTGCAACACAGTAAGACCTGACTCAATTTTTAAAGAAAGACAGGGCTGGAGGTGAAGCTCAGTGGTAGAGCACCTGCCTAACAATGCAAAGCCCTGAATTAAACAACCTGGTATTAGGGGAATTATCTCTCTTAAAAATGATGATTAGGAGCCTTTAAAACAAATAAAATGTCATCAAAATTATTTTTAGTCTTAAATATGTTCACTCTTTGAAAATAACTAAAGAAGAAAGCTATATAAATAGGAAAACAATTCTGTTTAATGTAATTTCCTAAATTGAGAAAGCAGATGATGCATATATGAATATGCCAATGGAACTCTTTATAAATCATCTAAGAACAAACAGAATGAGAATTCTATTTTTATGCTTTTTTCTGCTTTATCTATTTCTATGCACCTTGGCATCCAATCTCATCAGATTTCTGAAGCTAAGCAGGGTTGTCCTGGTTAGTACTTGGATGGGAGACCACCTGGGAACACCAGGTGCTACAGGCATAGGAGAAGGATCCGGCAACCCACTCCCAAAAATCAATCCACCATTGAAAATCCTATGAATAGCAAAGAAACACTAACAAAACTGTTTCTTCTGTTGTACATAGGGTCTTTATGACTTGGACAGAGACTTGACTTGCACCTAACAACAACAACAATGTTTGTAGAATATCTATCCTGAATTTCATGACCCAAAATACTGACTGAATATATACTATTGTATATTCTCTTTGAGGACTTCAGAGTTTTCTCCTTTCAAAAGTTTATATCTATGCAACCCCACTATATAATGTTCCAATATATTAAGAATAAATAAGCACCTTCTTGAGAGATTATTCCATAGAGAAAAGGGAGAAGGGACCAGAGATGAGTGTGATAATTAAAGGCAGATGAAAAAATTATCAAAACCAAAGTTGTTCCATCCATTTTTGCTGCAAATGACATTATTTTATTTTTTATTGCTGAGTAATAGTCCATTGTGTATATGTATCATAATTTTTTTATCCATTCTTCTTTTGATGGGCACCTGATTGGTTCCATATTCTTGCTATGGTGAAGAGTGCTGCACTGAATATGCACATGCAGGTGTCTCTATGGTATGACGACTTGTCTCCATTTGGGTATATTCCCAGTAGTGGTATAGCTGGGTTATATGGCAGTTCTATTTTTAGTTTTCTGAGGTATCTCCATATTGATTTCCAAAGTGGTTGAACCAATTTACGGTCCCACCAACTGTGTAAGAGGTTCCATTCTCTCCACATCCTTACCAGCATTTGTTGTTATTTGTTTTGTTGATCTTGGCCATTCTTACTGGAGTTTGATGGAACCTCAGAATTATTTTGATTTGCATTTTCCTAATAGCTAGGGATGTTGAGTATTTTTTCATGTTTCTTAGCCTTATGAACTTCTTCATTTGAGAACTGTCTGTTCATTTCCTTTGCCCACTTGTATATTGGGTTATTTGTCTTGGGATTTGCTTTCTTGAGTTCTTTGTAAATTCTAGAAATTAGTCCTCTGTTGGATGTGTAGGATGCAAAAATTTTCTTCCATTTGGTGGGCTTTTCCTTAACCCTGTTGATTGTTTCCTTTGCTATACAGAAGCTTTTTAATTTCATGTAATCCCATTTATCAATTCTTGGTGCAATTTCCTGAGCTATTAGAGTTTTTTTAATGAAATGCTTTCCTATGTCTATGTGTTGGAGCATCTTACACATTTCATAAAACAAGATTTGTGTTAGTCTCTTGCTCCTCTATCTTACCTCTCTTAGCTCATGAAATCTGACAGAAAGTAAACTGAGAGTCTTGATTTTCAAGAAAGGTCTAGAATGAGTCATGTTTCCTCTTACAGTCCATAATCCCATTTAAATAAAATATACTATACATGAAGTTTTTTAAAGATTAAAAGAACTGAATTGTGTCTTAAATATTGAGCATGACAACAGATAACAGGGACCAAATCATGCTTGAATATGTGTGAAATATTTAATACATGTTTAAATGAATGAGCTACACAAAAAATTTAAGCTATAAAGGGTTAAAATTTAAATATTTCTACACATGTACTGGGGCTGGGATTTAGCTCCGTTGGTAGAGCGCTGCACTAAAATCTCTGAGGTCCTGAATTCAATTCCCAGTACCACAAAAATGGGAGAAGGGCCTGGCAATCCACTCCCAAAGCAATTCCAAAGCAGTCAGCCATTGAAAACCCTATGAGGGTTGCTATGAGTTGGATACCGACTCGACGGCACCTAACAACACCACCACCACACATGTACTAGATCTTCTGGCTGGAAGTCACCTAACAACAACAACAACAACAACTATATCTTAGTCTACAAGCCCTGAACAAGTTCAGTAAGACAGAAATTTGATTGAGTGGAGTTTCACTGGAAAGTATCATGGAAAATACCTGTGAGGGCATGTGGGAAGCAGTATTAGGCAGAGGAGAGATTTTGACATGCTGTAACCATTGCAGTAGATGCCTCAGCTGATTCCACAGAAAATCTGAGAGCTAGGATGTCCCCGTAGAACTGTCAGAAATTGAAGCCAGGAACTGAATCTTTGAACTCTTGATTATCCAACCTGGGAATGGGCTACCTGACATTCATTTGCTCATTTAAAATAATTCTTTGGTCAGGACACAGGGAATAAGGAATGGGTAGCTCAGCCAGAAAAGGGAATCTGGGTGGCAGACAACAGCATCCACTATACATGCATATGTTAATTGGTTATATGTCTACTTCTATCTATATCTGTATGTTTTAATATAGACAGAAGATGATTTTCAAATGAGGAAATTTAGCAAAATGGAATTAAGTTTTAGTATTTACTTATCCAAGTGCTATAACCTAGACAACTTTTCATTTTACTCAAAGATATATAACTTGGCCAAATAACAACGAAAACAAAAAATAAACCACCAAATTGTATATTCAAGTTCTTACATTCAAATTGCCTGGTTTATTAATGATTCGATTAGTCTTAGATATGGAAATATATATTATTTTTACATATGTTATTAAAATGTATTTTCATTAAGAAATTAGTTAATATTTTTGTTTAGATAAAAACATTACACTAGTGTTTAAACATACTTTTGAAACTTAATTACTGGAGGAAATGATCTAATGAATTAGAACTTGAAGTAAGCATTCTAATAGATTTATTCATGGGACTTAAAAGCTGGGAAGTAAGATTTCACAAAACTTAATCTCTTTCTAACAAATGGATTAGGTAAACTAACAGAATGTAGCTACTAAATTTTGAATATTCTAGCTATTGAGATTTCTTAAAATTAAACAGATGCAGAGAAAAGATTACATATTGAGTAATGAACCAAATACTGCATGGAACAGAAAGCCCAAGAACTACATGAACAGATAAGAGTCTACTACTGTGTTAATGCTCATATAGCGACAGGAAAAACAACCTGTAAAGCTGTAGAAAATGAATTCTCATTACTAAGCTGTAATGAGGTTCCAGTCTGCTGGGCCTGTTTCTTAAAACGGTTAGTCTAAAATTCTTAACTCTATACGAAAATATGAAGAGTGAGAATTTAAAGACTAAGACATGATAGGTAATATCATGGAAGACTCTGGGTGGAAAAATGGCAAGTAACCCATTTCAGGGAGTAGAAATACTGATCTTGAGTCTGGAACTCCTACATCATCACCTGCAATCCCACCTAATGGAGATGCTTGCTCCCAGCGAGATTTCTGGGCTGGTGATAGAGCTCAGTGCCAAAGCACTTACCTAGGAAGCATACGGTTTCATCTCCAGCCCTAGAGGAAAAGGCAAAAGAAGAAAAGAGAAAACAAACAACAAAAGGAGATTTTGGGGGAGTCTGTAATTATCTTCAAAGTCATAGCCAGTCACAGGACATGTAATATTTCCATTTCCATTAATGGTGAAGCTGGAGAGGTGGGACCAAACCTCAACTAATGCTCCCTGGATTTGACCTCATGGTCAGCTTCTTTGGACGGACTTCCCTTATCTTCTTTCCTTCTAATTTCCCATTCCTACTGAATCCTTTCTCAGTAAAACCCCTAAGTTCTTCAAGAAAATTTGTACTGCCTCATCCAATGTTTTGTCTCAGTTGAGGAATGTCAATTGCTGTAATTATCTGTCCCAAACACAAGGTGGGCTGTGACCTCCTCCTTTTAGATATGGTAATTGGGCCAATGAAGAGCAAGAAACCCATGTTAGATTATTGAATATCCTATTTTGGAATTTTTTCTGCGTGAAGTTGCTCGGTAAGATTTCATTCTGCTCAGAAGAATGTGCCAGTCTGGAGTAGCCCCTGGCTATGTTTGCTTCTGTGCTGAGAAGTTTTGTTTGGTGTGTTACATAATAGTGAGAATGTGCTGGCACAGAGCGAGACTCAGGTAATGAGTCCTGAGACTATCTAGTTTCCTTGCCTCCATGGATTCCCAGGTGACTGGGAATTCTGTAATTTGGTTTTATGAACCAGTAAATTTGGTTATATGAACCAGATTTTGTTTCTGTTTTTTCTGTTTTATAATTTTTAAACCTTTCCGAGTTGGATCTCTGTCGTATGCAATAGAGATTTTCTTGTTATAAGCACCTCATATGTGATTAATGGTGGATTAAGGTTTTTAAATAGATTATCTCAAGCAAAGCTTATATTCATATAGGAAGCATATCAAGAAACTGAAGCATGGATGTGGGAAATACGAATAACAGAACTGGGAAAGATGTGAATGTATGTGTCCTTATGTCCATGTGCAACTCTATGTAACCACAGATGTTTGATTACATATGTACATATATATACACACCTGTATAATTTCTGAGGGAAACACAGATACATGGGCAGCAATATCTTGTGATTGAGAGAACAGATCTGCAGCGGTGTTACTTAGGATTGAGTTTTTTCCTGTACTTGTAATTTCACCAGTGTGTTTTTGGTATTCTTGGACTAGTTTGTGTTTCAGGTTTCATATCCATAAATAAGCATGACATTTATACTCACCTTATGATTGTTGAGTATTAAATGCCATATATCATTTAGAACAGTGAATGGTGTGTAAAAATATTTAACATAAATGATTTTTTTCAAAAATATATGTTAAATTTCAATGCATAAGACACAAGGATAGATTATCCAGATCTATTACTGGTAATAATCATAATAACTCCTACCACAGACTGAACTCTTACCATGTTCCTGTTGTGTGCTAAGCATAAGTGGTATAATTTGTAACTATGACTCACACATGGGAGAAGGACATAGCAATCCACTCCCAAGGCAATCCTGAGGGAAAAAAATCAGCCCTTGAAAACCCTATGAGGGTAGCTATGAGTACTTGACAGCACCTAACAACAAAAACAACATGATTCACACACATACTGCATAGGCATAACAGCTATGGCCCTTCTAGTGGAACTGAGTTTCTCCAGTAACATTGCTATTTAAAATTATGAAAGTAAATGTCTTGTATATAAATATATAACTCAAAATAAATTAATATTTTAATTAAACACAGTTAAAATTTATACCTAAAATAGTATTTATTAACTTTGTGAAACTTAATGTGTATGGCTTTAATATTTTAGTAATTCCAAAATATATGTACTGATGATTTTCTCAATATTTCAGAAACATGTACCTCATGCAAAACCTATATTTTATATGCATATGCAAAATTTTACTAGTAAATTTTTTTAATTAGAGGCATAAATATTTGTATATGTAAAAAGTTTCATATGTAAAGTTTCTTTATAAATTCAAGTGTTAGCCTTCAAACACATACCCAAATCACAGAATCTCTGGATAGCATATCTAGAGCAGACTTCTTCCAGCATAGAAATAGAAGTTTGACATGTGCCTTCCAGAAGAGTTGAATCCGACACTATACCTCCATGTTCTATATTTTGCTTATCCATTACTCCCAGTTTAGAACTCACACTGAATAGATAGAAACAGTGATACTTTAGATTGGGAGACAGAGGATGAAACTGGAGGGACACTGAAATCGAGCATTTGGCTTCGGAGGAGCTACACAGAGGTCAGTAGCAGGACCGCCATTCCGCCATTTCGCCTTCACACAGACGGCAGGATAGAATCCCGGAGACTCAGAGGGGACTTCGCACACACCCATGGGAGCCAGACCCAACACGGAATGCAACCTTGACATCACACTGTCACCCTGCCCGCGGGACACAAACTGCAAGTTTTCGGGTGAGTCAGTTTTTGAGGTGGCACACGGAATTGCCATCTTTAGCAACATACCTCCCACAGCCTGAGATGCTGGGCTGTTGTAGGTCCCTCACGCGAGAAAATAAGGATCAGAGCCACGAGCGTAGATACTCAAGGGTACAGGGAGTAATCACGGAGGGAACTGGGAAACCAGTCCCAGCGGTACGCATCCAGAGCTGAAACGCGGCTCCCTCCCTCCTGTTGTGGCCGGACAGTCATGCAGACGCAATCTCCACAGACATATGGGCACACATATGCCTGGACCCCAGACACACCAGAGGGGATCCTAAGTCATCCCACCGCACTGTGGAGAAAGGTGAGGTCTGCGGAGGAGGCTGAGCGCCACGCGGACAGAGTGCTCCTTTCTGGCAGAGTCTTGCCAGACAGTTAGACAGAATAAGAACAGTTTCGAGCACAATTGCCATGCATGGCAGACCTACTACAGACTCTCTCCGGGGGCGTTGAATATCATCCCACCCACAAGAGGATTTGGTCCTCCCAAGTGGTCTGCCAAGCGGGCAGAAAGCCCTGCAATAGAAAAAAGAAAAAAAAAATCCACGCTAGCAACCATATTCCCTCCATGCTATAGGCTTTGGGCCAGAAATCTCTGATTTGGGGAACTGGTGCCTGGAACTACGTGGGACAGGGAGAACCCCAGGGAGGACTCCACAGGCTCCACTGCTTCTCAAACAATACAATAGACACAGAATATTTCCTGGAACCATCTCTTTGGTCATTGTGGGGCAATCTGCCATTTTCTACATAATCAGCAAAATCTCTATAGAAGAAGACAGACTGCTCCTGCAGATTGTGTGAAAACACTGCCATCCTGAGTTCTGGACAGTTTTTTTTTTTTTTTTT
>VMDO01031566.1:0-19954 GCA_007922755.1 Pedetes capensis
AAATCATATTCAATTCAATCACCTTGAGGAAGATTATTTGTAAATTTTGAATTTAAATTCATAGATAGCACCTAATCTGCTTATAATTTTGTTGACAGGTGAAGTTTTGCTACTTTATCTACCTAAAGAGAAGCCCTTGAAATTTAAGAATCTCTACATAGTTTATTCCTTTATTTAAATTCAATTTCTGAAGCATCTGTATAAAATTTTAAGAAACAGTTATCTTCTAATTAGCTGCCATTTATAATTACTCAAACAACTCATCTTCATTAAAAATATGGATAGTGGCAGGGTGATGTTATAATGGATGCAGATTGCACACTGTGTAGAAATGCTCTTTCTCAGGTATGCCATCAGATTGGAAACACTGAAAATCAACAAGTTTATTAAAATAGTTTTCTGGAAGATGGCTATCCACAGTCTTTCAAATAACCAGCCTTTTATAGCAATTCTCTGATGGATTGCAATGAACTATTTTTGAGGAAAGGTTGTTATTCAACAATTGTGGGTACAGGTTGTAGTTTACCTCCTTAGGAATCCTGCAGGAAACTTAGGAAATCTTGAAAAGTTTATACTTCTCTATTCAGAGAATATCCATTTCTCTTCTTTCTGAAATGGTAGGTCAGTAGGCATAGTGCACAATTTACTTGTAAGTCCTTACTACAGTAGTTTATAAATTTATTTTTTAAATCACATTTAACATAGAATAGGTATTTAGGTCATATAGGGATCTACCAGTAATTATACAGTACTTTCCTAATCATAATTTAACTTTCCCTAGTACTTTTAAATATGTGTCACTGAGGGACTAGTTTCCAAAATGCCTTTTAGGAATGTGTCTTAGGGAGTAGGATGGGGACTGGAGCTTTGGATCCTTCACATTCACTTTTACTTGTTATATAGATTGAGTCAGGCATAAAAGTTGTGGTTAAGTAATTGAGTCCTGGTTAAAAGGGAAATATTTAAAACTGTTACTGTAGTCCTCCGATATACATGATTCTTCTTTTTTTCCTATTTTCAGCTATCCTTGGTTAACTGAGATCTGAAAATATTCAAGGGAAAATCCCAGAAATAAATAATTAAAAGTATTAAATGGTGTGCCATACTGAATAACATGATAAACTCATACCAGCATGTTTGAGATGTAAATCATACCTTTGCCCAACATATCCATGTTGCATTATGCTACCCACCCAGTAGTTACCTAGTAGCTGTATGAGTTATCAGATCAGCTCCCAATGTATCAGTGTTTCTGTTCAAGTAGCTCTTTCTTTATGAAATAATGGTCCCAGGCCAGGCAATGAGGCACATACCTATAATACAAGCTACTCAGGAGGCTGAGGCAAGAGGATCACCAGTTTGAGGCTAGAGGCAGCTCTCACAAGTCAGTGAGACCCTGTCTCAAAATAAAGTATAAAAAAGTGGCTAGGAATATGGCTTAGTGGTGGAGTGCTTGCCTAGCATGTGTAAAGCCTAAATTCAATCCTCAGTACTGCAAAAAAAAAAAAAAAAGCCCCAAAGTACAAGAATAATGATGCTGGCAATTTTATTATAGTATATTGTTAGGATTTTCTATTTTGTTGTTGTTGTTGTTGTTGTTGTTGTTGTTGTTAGGTGCCATCGAGTGGAAATCCGACTCATAGCGACCCTCATAGGGTTTTCAATGGCTGACTATTTCGGGATTGCCTTGGGAGTGGATTGCCAGGTCCTTCTCCCAATTTTGTGGTGCTGGGAATTGAACTCAGGACCTCAGAGACCGCAGTGCAGCACTCTACCAACTGAGCTAAATCCCAGCCCACATTTTGTTATTAGTTATTGTTAATTTCTTACTGTGCCTAATTTATAAATTAAACTTTATCATAGTTGTGTGCGTGTAGTAAAAAACATAGGATACATAGTGTTCAGTACTATCTGAGGTTACAGTCATCCACTAGGGGTCTTGGAATTTATCCCCTGTGGCTAAGAGGAGAAGGTTAGTGTATATGCAAAGGACAGTTTAAAATATATTTGTTCCCAATGGAAGTATGACTTTAACTTAAAAATGCCAATAACATTAGTGGCAGTAAATGTTTCCATTTTTTAAACACCTCATACTTTTTAATTCCTACAATATAATCTCCTCTTCTCACAAATATCCTGCAAAGGGGTAGCTGATACTATTCTCATTTTACAGGTGAAAAATCAAGGCTCAGAGACTTTAATAATTTGTTTAAGGACACAATATTAGGAAGTAGTAAACCTGGGAAATGAATTTAGGTCTCTCTGACATCAAATATCCACACTGCCCTACTTTTATTTTGATGTAAGGTATTTATTAGCAGGAAAGCACAAAAAAGATTCTAGATATCCTTCATTTTAAAATTGCATCATTCTGCTGGGCATGGTGGTACATGCCTGTGATCCTAGTGACTCAGGAGACAGACACAGAAGGATTTCAGGTTTGAGGCCTGAGGCAGCCTGTGTAACTTAGTGAGATGCTGTCTCAAGATAAAAAATAAAAAATGGGCTAAGGGTGCAGCTCAGTGGTAGAGTATTTGGAAAGTATGCACAAGGCCCTGGATTCAACCCCCCACCCAGTACCAATAAATAAATAAATAAATAAATAAATAAATAAATAGTGCATCACTCTGACTAGTGTGGATTAGGGATTGGGCACATGGAAAATTAGATAAACATACAAATGTGCATAACCATACACATTTCAGAAACATACATATGAGGACAGGCAGAAAAATGCCAGTATAATAAAATCCTGTTTTCAAAACTCCATGCCCAAATCCACATTCCTTAATTTATTATCTTGTCCTAGAATATCTCAGGTAAAAATTACTACCCATCCAGGACCAAAGTATTTATGTACTTCAAACAGTAAATTTCCCTAAGAAAACACAGTTGTTAGCTTTTAAGAAATATAGTTCTTCTATAGTAAGAGAAATTCAAACCATTGGTGATTCACATCACATAAAACTATATTTGTTCTCTCAATCTGATTTTGAATTCAAGATGGTGTTTGCTGATACTACTATTTCAGTTAGGCATCTCACTTTGAACAGAAATTGGGACTTAGATGGTTTATATCAGTGATGGTGTGCAACTGTGATTTAAAGCAACCACATACCTTGCAAATGACTTTTTAGCCTTGGGGGAATGCAAAGTGAGGTCACTAGCAGGGACAAGCAGAATCTTCAACCACTTATGGAAAAATCATTATTTCACCACCTCTGTTAATTAGTTAGATGTTTGAAGTTGGAGAGAAGTAAACTAGACAAACTAGACTATAAGAAGGCATACAGGGATAGAATTCAATATTTTCTGACCATTTGCAAAGGGCTAAGTACCATGCATAAAGGTGCAGATATTAACATGCTATGGTCCCTTCACTCTTTGTCATTCCTTCCTCTTTGCCTCTGCATTGAAAAAATGCATCTTTCAATTTTTCTCCTTTAGTTTGTGTGGGCACTTGCACTCTTATTTCAAGGCAACTTCAAGGGCCTCCACCTCTACAAAGATTTCTTGATATATTGCTTCCTTTGTGCCATAGCCTTGACTGGACCATTCAGTCATTGTACCTGTTAAATTTTATCAAAGGACATTGGTTACCTCCACGCAAGCCTATTGAACCATATTACTTACTTTCAGTAAAATTCTCGAAAATAAAGGTTGTGTTGTGTTTGTCTCATTAAACAATTAACATTTTATTTACTAAATATTATTTGAGTTCTTAATGACCCAGGCAGTACAGTTATCTAGGATATAATAAACTTAATACATATTTGTTATACAAAGAAATAAAATCCAAATTTCAAACATATGACCATCCAAGGACTAACCAGCCAATTCTGCTTTGTTGTTGTTTTTGCTGTTGTTAGGTGTCATCGAGTCAGTACCCCACTAATGGCAACCCTAAGTACAACAGGCGAAACACTATTGTCTGTGCTTTTCTGCTATTCATAGGGTTTTCAATGGCGGATTGATTTTTGGGAGTGGGTTGCCAAGTCCTTCTCCCAAGCCTACAGTATCTGGTGTTCCCAGGCAGTCTCTCATCCAAGTACGAACCAGGTCCGAACCTGCTTAGCTTTGAAGAAATGATGAGATTGGACACCAGGGTGATATGGGTACAGGCATCTCTCACTTAAACTAATAAAATATTCTCAATTTTTCTTCTTACTTTTATTATCTCCCTATCCATTCTGTCATCAATATTGTAACCAAAATGTGCTTTCTATAAACTGAAAATGACTATCAATGGCAGAAACTATGTACCTATTCATGAAACATCTTTCCTCTTCTTTCAAGGAATACAGACCATGTTTGCCAGCCTTTCTTGCAGATAGGTTTAGACATATGACTAAGTCTAGAAAGTAGAGTGTTAATTACTACTTGCAGGTCTGGCTCACAAAAATTTCTGTTCATGATCTTTTTTCCTCTTCTTCCTCAGACAGACATGACAACTTTTTGAGGCACACATTGAAGACAGTGAGGATGTAAGGATATAAACAACCTGGGCATCAAGTCAAACCAGGAAGAATTGTGCACTAATCAGGAATTTTCAGGTGGTATTTAGGTGAAAAAAAAATCACTACTATTTTTGAGCTATTGTACATTTTAGCTGAGTTTTTAATAGAAGCTAGCACTGCCTTAAGTAATATACCATACTATTCCTGTAGTCAGAATCCTTCACTCATTCACTATCATACAGTAGGCAAATTCCTTAGAATAACACATATAAGTCCATGTATAACTTAAGAAGACTCACTCTATAATCTCATTCTACTTTCAGTCCTTGACTTCCATTCTTCAATAGCCATATAACGCACAGTATATTCTTGAAACAACCATAGTAACTTAGTTGGCATTGTTGTTGTTGTTGTTAGGTGCTATCGAGTCTGTTTCCGACTCATAGTGACCCTCATAGGGTTTTCAATGGTTGACTGTTTCGGGATTGCCTTGGGAGTGGATTGCCTGGTTCTTCTCCCATTTTTGCGGTGCTAGGAATTGAACTCGGGACCTCAGACACTGCAGCGCAGCACTCTACCAACTGAGCTAAATCCCAGCCCATTACTTGGCATTACCAGAATAAATTCTCTTTCTTGTTCACACCTGATTTTTTTATCATTCATGGAGAAATTCACAGCAAAATCTCTACAATACTTTCTCTGGTCCATTTTATTAAAATAAATTATCCTCTCAATTCCACTTTCTATATATTTAAATTGGTACATCACAGTACTAACTATATTTCCAAATTAAAATGTAGTTTAATTGGTGGTATATCTATCTTCAAACTACATTATCATCACTATCAAGATGCAAATTGTATCTCAGTTACCCTTTTTATGCTAAACAACTACCCTAGACTTATACATGTAGTCACTCAAGAAGTGTATATGAAATGGATTTTACTTGTTTGTTTAGCAATCTAAACTTTTCAATGTATCCTTCATATATCATTTCATTTTAGCCTCCTAATGGTTATAAACGTCAAGCAGCTAAAGCAAAAGGAAGACATGATGAAGTTAAGGAACTAAACAGAAGATTTCAGAAAGCAGCTCGAGAAGACAAAAACAAATATTATAATGACATGTGCAAGGAGCTGGAGGCAGAAAACCAAAAGGGAAGAACATGCTCTGTGTTTCTCAAGCTTAAGGAAGTGAAGAAAAAATTCAAGCCTGAAGTGGCAGTAGTGAAAGATTCTACAGGGAAAATATTAAATGATACAGGAAACATCAAAAGAAGATGGGAAGAATACACAGTCATTATACCAGAAAGAATTGGTAGATGACCAACAATTCCAAGAGGTTGCATATGAAGAGGAACCAATGGTGTTGAAGGATGAAGTAGAAACTGCCTTGAAAGAACTGGCAAAACACAAGGCTCCAGGAATTGATGGGATACCAATAGAGATGTTTCAACAAACAGATGTGGCACTGGAGGTGTTAACATGTATATACCAACAGATTTGGAAAACAGCTACATGGCCAACTGACTGGAAGAGATCCATATTTGTGCCTATTCCCAAAAAAGGGGATCCAACTGAATGTGCAAACTGTTGGACAATATCATTAATATCACACACCAGCAAAATTCTACTAAAGATCATTCAGAAGTGACTGCAGCAGTATATAGACAGGGAATTAACAGAAAATCAAGTGGGATTCAGAAGAGGACAGGGAACCAGGGACATCATTGCTGATGTTAGGTGGATATTAGCTGAAAGCAGAAAATATCAGAAAGAGGTCTATCTATGTTTTATTGACTATGCAAAGGCATTTGACTGTGTGGATCATAACAAATTATGGATAACACTTCGGAAAATGGGAATACCAGAACACCTAATTGTGATCCTGAGAAATCTGTACATGAACCAGGAGGCAGTTGTTCCAATAGAACAAGGAAACACTGCTTGGTTTAAAGTTGAGAAAGGTGTGCATCAGGGCTGTATAATTTCACCCTATCTCTTCAATTTATATGCTGAGCAAATAATCCAAGAAGCTGGACTTCATGAGGAAGAATGCGGCATCAGGATTGGAGGAAGACTCATTAACAACCTGTGTTATGCAGATGACACAACTCTGCTTGCTGAAAGTGAAGAGGATTTAAAACATTTACTGATGAAGATCAAAGATCATAGCCTTTGATATGGGTTATGACTAAACATCAACAAAACAAAAATCCTTATGACTGGGTCAGCACGCAATGTCACAATAAATGGAGAAAAGATTGAGGTTATCCAAGATTTTGCTTTGCTTGGCTCTATAATCAACACCTGTGGAAGCAGAAGTCAAGAAATTAAAAGACGCATTGCTCTAGGAAAAGCTGTGGCAAAAGATCTCTTTAGAGTATTGAAAAGCAAAGATGTCACATTGAAGACGAAGGTGCTTCTGACTCATGCCATGGTATTTTCAGTGGCATCATATGTTTGTGAAAGCTGGACATTGAACAAGAGAGACAGTAAAAGAATTGATGCTTTTGAATTGTGGTGCTAGAGACATCTATTGACTATACCATGGACTGCCAAAAGAACCAACAAATCTGTCCTAGAAGAAGTGCAACCAGAGTGCTCCTTGGAAGCAGGAATGGCCAGACTGCGTCTTACATATTGCGGACATGTAGTCAGGAGAGATAAATCCCTGGAGAAGGACATCATGTTTGGGAGAGTGGCAGGTCAACGCAAAAGATGAAAACCCTCCACCAGATGGATTGGCACAGTGTCTGCAACAATGGGCTTAAACATAAATAAGATCGTTTGCCTGGCACAGAATCGGTAAGTGTTTCGATCTGCTGTACATAGGGTCGCTATGAGTCGGACTCAACTCAATGGCTCCTAACAACAACAGCAATGGTTATAAATATTTGAATGACTTATATAAGGAAAACAGTTAACTATATAATGCAATCCAGATCTCAATACTCTAAGACTGGGCATGGGTAGGTTATAGCCAGATAAGGGAGGAGGTATAGAAAATTCGTTATGTAAAGCTACCTTAAATAAAAAACTTCATTCATAAAAATAACTATCCAACATTTTCTTTGGAAGTATGCAGTCTATCAGTGTATATGTATGTGTATAAGACAGTTATACGAGTAGTAGTAACAGTGACTTTACATTTGTTATTTCCAGATTTAAAACTGGGGTTTAGCTCAGTTGGTAGAGTGCCATGCTGCCATGTCTGAGGACCCAAGTTTGATCCCCAGCTTTGCAAAAACTGGAAGAAGGATGTGGCAGCCCACTCCCGAAACAATCTCAAAACAATCAGTCATTGAAAACTATAGGAGGGTTGCTATGAGTCAGACTTGACTCAATGGCAACTAACAACAATTTCCAGATTTAATGTGACTTGGAGAGATATATTGTGAGTGTGAAACAAATATACTGTAGAAAGGTGTTGTTGTTGTTGTTAGGTGCTGTTTAGTTGGGCTCAACTCATAGCAACCCTCAGGGTTTTCAACGGCTGATTGTTTTGGGATTTTTTTGGGAGTGGGCTGCCAGATCCTTCTCCCATTATTTGCAGTGCTGAAGATTAAACCCAGGGCCTCTGAGAGGGAAGAGCAGCACTCTAACAACTGAGCAAAATCCTAGGTCTGTGAATCATAGAGTAAAATCTCATTTGTGTAAGATATATGTAGAAGAATATATGTGTCTCAGGGAGTAGAAGAGTGATCGAGGTAGAACTTTTAAATATGCTTTATATAATCCTGTACTATTTGGTTCGATGAACTAGTTATTATGTAAATTACTGAGAACAGACCTAGCACATTTGAAGCATTATATACTTACTAGCTATTTTTATGGGCAGCAGTTTTCCTCAGTTGGTAGAGTACTGCTCCATACCCTCTGAGGACTAGGTTCAATCCCCAGAACCACAAAAATGGGAGAAGGACCTGGCAATCCACTCTCAAAGGAATCCTAAAATAATCAGCCATTGATAACCATATGAGGATTGCTGAGTCAGACCCGACTCAACAGCACCTAAGAACAACAGCTATTTTAATTATATTATTTTTACAGTGAGCATATATTACATTAATTTCTTGAAGCACTTATAAAGAGCAGTGGGAAATGTCCAAGTGATAAAAAAAGTTTAGTTGAGTAAGCTTCTACCATAACCTACCTACCTACAGATAATAACCCCTAGAAAAATATCAATTTAAAAAAACCAGTCACCTGAAGGCATTGGAGAATGAAGAAAAGAAGCAGATTGTGGTGGAGAATTGACAGTTGGTAGAAGGGAAGGGAAGGCAAGGGTGAGTTTCATGTTCTTATGTTTTTTTTTGGGGGGGAAGCTTAAACATAAATAAGCTCATGTGCTTGCCGCACAATCAGGAAGTGTTTCAATCTGCTGTAAATAGTGTTGCTATGCATCAAATTCGACTTGACAGCACCCAACCCAACAACAACAACAACAAGAACAACAACATGTTTTTTTTTAAACCTGAGGGTAGAAAGCAATCTTAGATATACAAGGTGGTAAATGCCTTGACAGAAAAATACAGTATCTCTAACTTAAAGAACAAGGGGACAAAGTTCAGGAAATTATAGCCAATGGAAAGCTAAGGGGACATCCCCAAAAAGATGTAAAGAGGGAAGATGTACTCTATATTATGTGTATAAACTCCATCCATACCTCTAGCTGACCTTGGAACTATGCATGTGTAGGGCAGACTCTAATTGAGAATGAAGAAACTGACCTGAGATTGGAGCTGCAACTCAAGAAACAGAGTTTACCAGTTTAGTCCAAAAATTTAATTACCTTCTAAGCCAAAAGAAAAAAAAAACAATCAAAACTCTTTAGAGTAGTATAATAGAATCCATAGTCTTTAATAACTAACAATGATAATGTCCAAGATGATATAATCCAAAATTATTCAGTATATAAAAAAAGGAAAATGTGACTCACTCTCAAGAGAAAAAGAAACTCCATGGAGACTAATACCAAAGAAACCCAGATATTAAGCAGACTAGAATGTTAAAGTAGGTGTCAAAACTATGCTCATGGTTATGAAGGAAATTGTTGTCTGAATATATGGAAGGAAAGGAAACCTTACTAGAGAAACAGAGACCATTAAAAAAAAGCAAGTGGACATTTTAAAATGAAAATCATAAATACTTGAAATAAAAATGAAGAAATCCAAGTCAAGAAGATGACTAATTATCATTAGTTTCTTCATATACAGTAGCCATTTTAGGAATATTTGCTAAGTTTACCTTTTTCTTTCTTTGAAAATTGCTTACCACCTACAGAGGTAAAGCTCCTGTAGGAGCTATGTGATTATTCCTTTAATATTCTGAAAGCCAAATACTGTGAGAATGGACTCATGATTCTAATTTCTTTTATATTTGCAGCATAAAGCTTTTTTTTTTTTTGGAGTTAGGAATTGAAGTCAGTGTGTCAAACATGCTAGGCAAGTGCTCTACCAACTGAGCTACTTCCTTAGCCCTTGATCCTAGTTTCTTAATAAAATGATATTTCCTGGGATTTTCAAGTTGTAACAGAGCCTTAATCAGGCTCAATCATGTTTTAAAATTGAGATGTCATGTCCATTCAAGATCAGAGGTGTGACCGTTTGTGGCCATATACAGTGGGAAGTAAACAGAGCTCTTCTGTAGAGAGAAATAAATAAACACACACAGAAAACTATACAGAGAAATTGAGACTGTTGGAGTTACTACTCTTTTTCTAATTCTTGGTTCCAGCCTCTCATTAGATATTACAATGATTTCTGTTCTTGAGTTCTGAGAAACCCCTATGTTTTCATAATAAATTCATTTACTGACATTTTTATGTATATTTTTGTAACTTTCCACCAAAATGGGCTTGAATACATGGCAATGTTTATTTCTATTTTTTAGAGGTGTTGGATAGGTCAATGATTCAAGGCTGGTATTAGAAGCCATATGGACATGAAAATAAGAAAATAAGAGACCCTCATAGACTCAAAGGTAACGGTCATTAATTGAGAATGAAATTAAGGGAAAATGTGAGAAATGAAATCAAATGTCTGTAGAATGAACAATAATCTGTAAATCTAAACAATAATCTGTAAATGAATGTTTAAGTATTTTAGAAAAGCCAGATGTGATTAAGTGGACATACAAATGGCTAAAGAAGTTTGAAGAAAGAATGTGCTATGAGAAATATAGGAAATAGAAGAGAGGAATCATGGAAACATTATCATTGGGGTCCCCTGATTCAGGAAACTAAGTATGTGATATTGGGCCAGGCACATCTCATATTGGGATATTAAGAGTTGACTTTCTAACTAACTCATCTTCTCTCATGTCTAACCTTGTCAAGGAACGTACTGGTTATCATTTGATTTTCTGTATAACTTTCCAATAGAAAATAAATGCACTGAGAAGAACATTTTGACCTACTTGAAAGTTATACAGTCACCCTTTGATGATGCTAGAGTTAGGGGCACAGCGCCAACCTCCAAGCAGTGGAAAATCCATGTATAATTTTTGAGTCTCCCAAAGCTTAATTACTAAGACCTGCTTTTGACTGGAAGCCTTATAGATAACACAGTCAATGAGCATATATTTTGTATGGTATATGTACTATGTACAGTGAGAAATAGATGAGAACTATAAGAAATCACTTTTTACCATGATATGTAATTTACTGGCAAAACAAATTGCAGATGTTTAGAGTTGCACTGTGTTTTAAGCAGATTCAATGCTTGTACTCAAGGCAAAGGAATAGGAAGTTAATATAGAATTATTACCATAGTACAGTATTTACAACAAGTAATTTTATACAGTTATGACTTAACACTACATCTTTACATTTGTATACATTTCTCCGGACTGTGAATTGTGCAATATATGGTTTGTAAGGGCATGTGTAGGCTCTGATAAATTTTAACTTTCTATAATAGATTTGTACAGATTTTATAATAGTAAATGATAAAATAATCTATTATCTACATATATTTTATGCATTAATAATATACTTAAAGTTTCCTTAATTTTTCAATATTTCTAGGTATATTTCAATATTTGTAGATGTGGTTCATCTAGAGATTCTTCAGATTGTTCCAAATTTCCAAAAAAATCTGGATGTAAATGGTGTTGTGCAGTTTAAATACATGTTGTTTAAGGGTGAACTGTATGTTATATTGTAAGTCAGTCAGTCTCTTATGAGTTTGGTTAAGGCAAGGCAGACACTTTGTGGTTAAATAACTCTATATGTTATAACAAAACAGAATGGACTTAAAGAACCAGATAGTGGAACAGGATAGTACTGCCTTAGGACACCCTGATTTGCCAGGCTTCTAGACAATGATTCTATTTTGTCATTCATTGTGACAAATATCTAAGATGGTAAAATTTCAAATTATTTTCATGTAATATACTTTGCTCTTAGTATTTTCTCTGGTTTTGCATAGTCTGTGAATGTTTGGAATACGTTATAGTCGCTTCATATGGTGAATATATTTATCTCAACCAGCAACTACACAGGGCTAATGTATTCCATTATTAGTGTAATAGGTCAATGTTATTCTTGAATACAAAAAGATTACATATGTACAAACTTACTAGAGTATTTTCAAGTAAATCTGGAAAATGCACAATGTACAAATTTTAAATATAAATCATAATATATATTCATGAGGGCTGGGATTTAGCTCAGTTGGTAGAGCGCTGCGCTGCAGTCTCTGAGGTCCCAAGTTCAATTCCCAGCACCACAAAAATGGGAGAAGGGCCTGGCAATCCACTCCCATGGCAAGCCCGAAACAGTCAGCCATTGAAAACCCCATGAGGGTCGCTATGAGTCGGACACCGACTCGATGGCACCTAACCTAACCTAACCTAATATATTCATGATGGTATTTTATTTGAAAGCAAGAAGAAAAAGATTCTCTATATTCTCTATGGGGCTGGGATTTAGCTCAGTTGGTAGAGAGCTGTGCTGCAGTCTCTGAGGTCCCAAGTTCAATTCCCAGAACCGCAAAAATGGGAGAAGGACCTGGTAATCCACTCCCAAGGCAATCCTGAAACAGCTATTGAAAACCCTGTGAGGGTCACTATGAGTTGGATACCAACTCGACGGCACCTAACAACAACAACAACATATTCTCTATATTAAACTTGTTTCAAATTGTGAAATAGTTGATATTTGTACAGAAAGACAAATGAATAAATGGGTATTTGCCAAAGCAAATACCTATTTCAGATATATCTCTTCCATATCTAACATAAGTGATCTGGAAAATGTATACACATGATCAAAGCTTTGTTAAATTATATTTTAACTACACGATTTAAAAGGAACTTATAATAAGTCTTTCTACAAAACGAATTGTCACTTTCTTTTCTGTAGATTACCCCTTACAATACCCACCCACACCAATACAGGTTTATGGCATGCAAGAGGATTTGTTTGGTCAAATATCAGTCAACATTTAAATTATTTTCTCATTTTTAAAAAAATTTCTAAGTGAACACTACTCACATATTGAGCATTTCTAGAAATCAACTGTATCCAAGTGAGACATATATATATATATATATATATATATATATATATATATATATCTCCAAGTGAAAGACATATATATATATATATACATATATATACATACATACATACATACATACATACATGTATGTATGTGTATATCCAAGTGAAAGACATACACACACACACACACACACACACACATGGAAACATATATGGGGTTGGGGTTAGTTCAGTTGGTAGAGTGTCACTCTGCACTCTCTTAGGCCCTGAGTTTGATCCTCATCACCACAAAAATGGGAGGATATATATAAAATGGGTCAATGACTTCTCAGTTTTTCATTTGAGTCACTGTTTTTTGAACAAGGCAAGTTATTTCAGAATGCTTCCTCTTCTTATCCATTATAAGGCACAAAGAAAGACAGCAAGTTAGAACAAAGGAATGAACATGGCCTCATATTTCAATAAAAATATATGATCAAGAGACTATCTTCTACTCTTTCAAAAGTAGTGTTATTCAATAAGAAAATATAACATGAAAATATCAATTTATAGTTCTGTAATCACAGGGTCTGTATATCTTCCCCTCAGTATTCTGGAAAACATTAGTAAATTAGTAATTTCATTCAACATCATACTATGCCTTCTTTTGTGGTAGCTGGGAATTGAACCCAGGGCCTCATAGATCCTTTGCAAGTCCTCTACTACTGGACTGCATTCTCAGCCCATTTTTTATTTTTTTATTTTTAGCCAGAGTCTCGCTAAATTACACAGGCTGCCTCTGGCCTTCAACTTTTGATCTTCCTGCCTCAGGTTCCTGAGTCCCTGGGATTACAGGTGTGCATCACTGTGCCCATCAGTTATGTCATTAAATAGAAATATTATTGCATATCTAATACATCTTTCGAATTTGAAGTATTACGCAGCATTTATTTATAATGCTAATTGTTAATACTTTTCTATACAAAGAAGATGGATATTAATTGGTATTGATCTGAAATCATTAGCTATGCTATTATCATCACACATTGAAGTTCATATTCTGTGAAAATGGAAGCATATTCTTACTAATAATGTGCTTCAACAAACATTTTGTCTGTACTTTCACTATATGGAATTAATTCAGCTAGATCATTTCATACATTTTGGGGGAACTTACCCTCTTTTAAATTTTTCCTTGTCATTCTTTGCTATAGATAGAATTTTGGATAAGATAAGCTTGTTTTTTTTTTTTTTTGCCCCTTTCCATTTTCTTTAATCTTTTGACTTCAGGCTCTGCCTTTAGTGATACTCTTGATGCAGAATGATATCCATTATTGTGTACCTGAGTTGACCTCCATCAAAAAGGTATTGGAGGAGTAAAAATTACCAACAGGTTCTTTCTTGTCTTAATAATCATATTCTGATAATAGCATTGGACGTTGGCTGTCTGGGGCCACAGGTGTTTTGACAATGGTTTAAATTTTTTCTATTATTTTCTAAACTCTGATGAGGAAATAAGCTTTTTATGTTAGTTTTACAAATTTTAAATAAAAATACTTTAACTCTCAGCCCACTAACAATGTACCAAATGATTTACAATGTCTCAGAACTGCAGAGAACCATGAAATAAGGAGATAAATTCTATAACATAGTATATGTACTTCAACAGGAGCAAGTGAGTTAGTGATTCAAAGGTAGCACAAAGATAATTCAAAGTGGTTGATGGTTTAATTTGGGAACTATGAATTTACACTGTCTCATACCTTACCACATTCTCCTACTTTTAACACTTGATAATAACAGTATGGTGTTTTATACTTTATAAAATGCTCTGACCTGATCATCTTTGGGTATGAAGTCACTAAGAAGAAATAAGAACTAGGAAAAGCTACTTCATAAACCACTTCCAAATGCCCTGTCATTTTCTCCAAAGCCAGGAATCCAATTTCTCTAGCAACTTGGAATTGAACCCATTTCTGAAAAAAGAAATGTTAGTGTGAAAGATGAACATCAAAGATTATTACTTTTAATAGATGCTAGAAATTAGATACAAATTAACTTGCTTGAGTTAAAGAGATAAGTTTACTTTTCTCTGTCACTCAACAAAGAAGAAAAAGTCATAAGCAAATATGCAGGAGTAGTATTTAGTTAGGGCTGAGTTTCATAATTTTGCCATTTAATCATGTATTATTCACTTAATGCTTATTTATATGCATAATATTTACAACCAAAGGCCAAACTGTAGGTAATGCCCATGACAGAGATAAATAATTAGTAAACAAATGAATCAGCATTTTATTTAGGCTTCCACTGTGATGAATACTAATTGGTTAATGTGCAAGGAGCCAAATTAAAGTGCTAAATTAGCCTTGGTCTTTGTTGTAAAATTTAGGCAAGTAGGAAAGTTCAAATACATTATCACATATTAATTACCAATAATGACTTGCATCCAGGTAACCTGTGTTATTAAAAATAAATCAACTGATACAGAAAATCCTAATTAATGAATTTATCAATTATCTCACATAACTATGAGTTTATATGTGAGTTTATATCATCTTGATGTGAGTTCATATTGTTTTTAGTTCTATTTTATCCACATAGGTCTATGCATTCTATTTATAATGATTTCTGAAGATAGAAAGGTTGGCTATATGACTTGTCCTTTTCTTTGTGACCACTGTTTCTTTATCTCTTTACTCAATGCTTAATCATGAATGAAAGCATCAAAGCAATGACACCAGTCTATGTTTACACAAGATATTCTCTTTTTAAAAAATAACTTCATGAGGTACCTAGAAAATACTATACATAAAAGAGAAATAATTCCAGTGAGCTACTGTATGATTAGACTTACTTTTCTTTCATTCTGTTAAAACACAGGGACATAAAAGCATCTTTCCCATTACCTCATCTTAAGTAGTTTTTCAAATCAAACCTATACTCACACTCATGCTGTCACTGATAATGGATCTCGTGTCAAAGAAAAAGAGAGGACCTGATAATAAGGGCAATTAACAAATATCAAAAATGTAGATCAAAGCGGATTTCCTGACTCTTTTATAAGCAGTCACTTCAATACATTTCACTATTCAGATCATGTGGCTCTCACTGGATATACTAATTTTCTCCATTATGAGAGCAACGGGATTGGCACACTTCAGTCAGAAGCAGGCAATAAGTAGAATCATTATTTATCTGTCTTATTTTGGTGGTTTGCATGTATGTGAGTAATTGCACATACATGTGTGTCTGCATGCATATTTCTAAAATATACTCCCCAGACACAGCACACTGTGTCTCTAGAGGTGATAGAAAGCCTTAGGGGAGATATTAACCTCTGTATGAAGGATGGATCCAGGTAAGGATTTTATTTCTCTCAGATAGTACAATATTTCCTCTGTCTAGGAAATACCTAACCTATCTTTGGGAGGACTGAATTATCTCAGATGGAAACTGGGGGTACTTCAAGAAAGTTGCCAGCCTGAATCATTTCAATAACTCAAGTAATCTACTACCACCCCAGTCCTATACATCTTCCTTTCCATAAAACCTTCCTTGATGAATTTTTTTTTGTGAAAGAATTTACATTTTATTTCTCTACCAAATGCTGAATAAAAATCATGTGCTAGTTTTTCCATAGTGAATTTCCAGTGTCTATACAGCCTGTTGCCTTCAGCCATACCTTGGTCACATCTGACCCCATCTGATCTTGGAAGCTGAGCAGGGTTAGGCCTGTTTAGTCCTTAGATGGGAGACTGCCGGGGAATATTGAATGCTGTAGTCTTGGCAGAAGGACCCGGAAACCCACTCCCAAAACAATCAGCCACTGAAAACTATGAATAGCAGAGAAGCACTGACAATAGTGCCGGACAGGTCACAGTGTCAAGGAGTGTTTCATTCTGTTATATATAAGGTCACTATGAGTCAGGCCCAACTCCACAGCACCTAATGAACAACAATAATATGCAGCTTGTTAAGCTTCCTTTGCCTATAGGTCATTTTGTTTTTAAATTCTTCCTATCACTTGGTCAGTGCATTAGAAAAACATACCAATGACATAGGAATTACCATCTCTAAACTTACCTTCAACTGAAATATTTTTGATGATAACCGGAAGAAAAATTTCTGGTTCTTTTTGCAAAGGTCCATTTATAGCTGTTTAAAAGACAGATTTTCTCAATAATAAACACTTTAGAGATAGAAGTTTATGCCACTTCTCATAGAATAAGAGCAAACATTGTTTCATATTTGTTATGAAAATTTGGAACATATTTGTTGAAAGGGAAATAGACCATTTGCAAAAGGAAAAGGACAAGTCCCTATGTATAATGACAGATGGGACTTAGCCATGAGAAAAAAATTCACTAGGATTGAAAAAATCATTTCAAAAAATGTAAAAACACTTTTAAATTATTGTTATTGTTGTTGCTGCTAGGTACCATCGAGTTGGGTCCAACTCATAGTGACCCTATGTACAACAGAACGAAACACTCCCAACACTGCTATGCCTGGAACTATGTCAGTGATTCTCTGCTATTTATAGGGTTTTCATTGGCAGATTGTTTTGGAAGTGGATTGCCGCGTCTTTGTCCCTAGTCTGCAGCACTCCCAGGTGGTCTCCAATCCAAGGAATAACTAGGCCCACCCCACTTAGTTTCCAAGATCAGGTGGGATCAGATGCCAGGGTGCTATCGCTGCAGACATCTTCAAGTTACTATGTTGAAAATCAAGTTTTATAGCAAAATTTCAGTGAGTCTTAAGTATTTTGAGGTTACAAAATAACTAGTCATTAACATTATTTGAAACTCATTTAAAAATAATATTTGGTTTGTTTTAGTCATTTCAATCAATCAAGCTTTTTCTCTATACTTGGGAAATCACAGTAGTTTGAAAATAGACTGGTTTCTAAACATAGGCAGTTAGATACAAGTTTCTGGAATTAAATATACCAAGAGAAAAAATAATTTTATAGACTTTCCTTCATGGGAGTAAATATGGGTCAAGAGTTTGAGATGTATGACCTCATAAACAAATGATGATCAATATGAAAGGGTTTAGAATTAGTAGTTTCTATGAAAATCAGTAAATACTGCTCTTGGCAGTGTTTTTAAAGAAAAATAGGGCTAAGAAATATGAAAAGAAGAAAAATAAAATTAAATAGATCAAAATGATAGCATAGATTGGAAGCAGACAACTTAGTATTATAGGATTATCATCATAATTATTCTGAAAACTGTAAAACAAGTAGATCTTATAGAGTAAAAATAATGAAACAAAGATGTCAGTAGCACTTATGGTAAAAAAACCCTACCTATTATAAATACAAAAAAACATTTATAATCACATTTTATACTATAGCCATGCTTAGTATAGGGATCAAGACCATAATGTTATAGTATAAGCAGTTCTGGAAACTGACTGATAAGTCTAATATTAAAACACACCACACACTATCTTGGTCAATTTAAAAATTGCTAAACTTCTATGTGCCTGTTTCCTCATCTGGAAAAGTGGTCAAATAACAAATATCGCACATCTTTCTGCAAAAAATAAATGAGTTGGTTCATATAATATACTTAGGGCAGTTCCTGCCACATACTAAAAACTAACTTTTGTAATTTTATTAATAAAAATGAATTCAGAAATATTAACAGATAAATACTTAGTAGCAGGTCTGATTCTCTGCAAAGTTTTGAAATGTCTCAAAGTTTCTTTCACTGTATTTTCCCCACTCTTTCTTTAAATCCTCTTCCATTAGTTTCCTCTTCTTCTCCCAAGTGGTCCCTTCCCTTCTGTACTGTGAATACCACTCAAATCTTCCTTCTTACATATAACTGTATAATCCTTATCTCATTTGTAAGAGCATCTGTATCCCAATAAAGATAATTCATCCTCTGGTATGTTCTTTCGAGGCAGCTTCAGGAAAGAGTATTTCATATTTCAAACCATTGAGGTAGTACTGATATTTTAAATTGAACTATTAATGTCTAAATTCAAAGGAGTAAGTATTTGGGGTTTATCAAGCAGGGTGATGACACTATGCGCTATTGTTTGCTGACTCACCAAGGAATTCCACCTATAGTTTGGTCAGCTCATAGACGTGCACTTCTTGTTGTGTTGTTAGGTACTGTGGTGTCATGTCCGACTCCTAGCAACCCTCATAGGGTTTTCAATGGCTGATTGTTTCGGGATTGCCTCAAGAATGGATTGCCACATCCTTCTCCCATTTGTGCAGTGCTGGGAATTGAACATGGGACCTCAGAGACTGCAGAGCGGTGCTCTACCAACTGAAGTAAATCCCAGCTCAGACATGCAATTAATATACCTAAAACATAACTTTTGATTTCCTTACTCTCATTATGCTTCTTTCCCTCTTCTAACTATGAAACACCACAAGGTATCTAGTTGCTTAAGCAAGAAAATAGAATCTTCTCAGATTTCTCCTTTTCCATGTTGCTCACATTCAATCCATCACCAAATTCTATTGGCTTCCTTCAGAAATATAACTTGTCTTCATTCACTTTTCTCTGATTCTACTCTCATCTCTTACCTGAATAAATTAAGTATCCCATTTCTGATCTTCTGGTAATCCCATTTCTGATCTTGCATTTTACTTCCTACATAATTATCAGCAGGAATCTTTCTAAAAATCTCCTGGACTTCTGGAAAGATGGCTAACCAGAGGCCTTGGGTACTCCTGTTCCCACCCCCTAAAAGAAAAAAGGATGAAAAACAGAAAAGATAGCTAATATCCAAGAAATTTATTCAGAGTAGAGTGTTGGAATATATTGCAAATGAAATAGAGAAACTGTGGAGCATGGAGACTCCAAATGATCTAGTAAAGTAAAGAATGAAGTACTTTTCATTGACAGCCCATTTTGTGAGTCTGGACCAGTTTGTATTTGGGAAACACAAAATATACATTATTCTCATCAGGACATGAAACATTCCCATCAGAACATTTTGTGCAATAGCTTCAAATACAGAATTAAAACATGGACCATGGA
>VMDO01031567.1:0-19934 GCA_007922755.1 Pedetes capensis
TCTCAAGCTAAAAAAAGAAAAAAAAGTAAAAATGGACTAGGGGTGCATCTCAGTGGTAGAATACTTGCAAAGAATGTGTGAGGCCCTGTTTTCAATCCCCTAGTACAATAGGAAAAACTAAATCATATGTCAAAATAAGCTAGAAAATTCAAAATTCTACACATCATTCTAAACATCATTAGGTAATTGTTCTTATTACCATATTTTCAATATACCTTAGAGAGAGAAAGACTATTACCTCTTGTCTGATAGTCTGCTTGCTCCCTCCCTGCCTCTTCTAGACAGAGAGTAGGGAGTTGTACATGATTTTCATGTACCATTTTTGACTGCTTTGAATCCATTTCTTTAATAACACGACAACTACTTATCCCCCTACAACTATGAGAAGATAAATTCTACAATCTTTATCTGCTCTGGCCTTTTATTAAATATCACTAACCCAAACGCTTCAAAGGAAGCAAGACTAAAGTCATTTCCTGTCCCTTAAATGATCTTAAATTCAGCCAAATTACTTTGGCCCCCTTCATTGCTTCCCTCTCTGAAACTTGGTACCACAAATTCATAGGTTCTTCCCAATATATCTAATGGGGAAATAAAGAAATTGACTGGCTTGTTAACAGAATAAACGATCATTTGTAACTCTTAATGCTAGCTTTCAATGTTATTTAAAAGCCATAATAAAAAATGTTCTTTTTGAACTCCATATAGTTGCCTTTGAAGTCAGCAATAATCATTTTCATGCCTCATTCCTTTTTTCCAAAAACCTCTAAGCACCTGAGATACATTATCTAATTAATCCAAATGCACATATAGAGGCTGGGAGAGGGTGTTTAGGATGACAAAAAGTGCCTATAAAGTTCAGGGTGACTATCATTAAAATATCTGATCAAATGTCTACAAAAAACACAAGGATGGATTTCTATTCACAACTATTGTATACTATAAATTGAACTTGTTACTTCAAAAGCATTTCCCTGACATTTAAGTTATTTTCATTCACATATACTTCTCTTTACAAAGCAAAAAGACAAAGTATTTAAATATTTTAATCATTTCAAAAAGTCCTGAAGCCGCTTATTGATTCAGTAAGTAGACTTGATTCTATAGTCTTGGTCCTAATTTTTAGAGTTACATCATTTGAAACACAAAAGGTTTTAAAAGTAGGACAGATAAAACACTTTGGGCCAAATTATTATATTTTGAACATGTTTCATTAAAAAGAATGAACACTCCTATCTAAAATAAAAGATGATTGTAAAAAAATAAATTCAGCTTGTCTTCTTTGTGCTGAGGGCAAAGGCACAAATTGACCTTATTTTTAGTTTAAATAGGCACAAAGAGAGGAGAAATTCAGGATATACAACACAAAATGAACTTCATTTGCCAATCTCTTTGTACTGAAGTCTTCAAAGAAATGCTACTTACTCTCCCAAACTAGGTTGAAGGGCCTGTTAACCCATCTTTCTCAGTATTATAGCAACTATATTCAGACTTGGGAGGAGCAAATCACCTACTAACTTTGTGTCATATGCAACTGGAGGAAGTGACCCAGGGTATTCTCTCTTATCTCACTGAATGTAAGATTATAGAGTTTACTCCTTCTGTAGACACCTTACCTAGCACCTAGATCAATCTGAATAAATGAAACCCCTTTGGTTTAGGTTCCACTAGTAAAATACTACTATTCATTTCTTCTTTGGCAAGACTTATTACCTTATAATATTACTCAAATGTATGAGTTCCTTGAAAAACTATAAACTTCATAAGATCAAGAATAACATTTCATTATTCAGTTCCCAAATGGCACACTGTTTGACATAGAATTTAACTCATTCTGACTGGGGGCTTTGCTCCATAGAAAGGTCCATTTGTTGACTTTGTTTTTTGCTTTTCTTCACTTGTCCGCTGGAGTTCTAAGTGTCTAGAAGAAATATGAACAATATAGGGATGGGAGTGATCACAGGAATTGCAGAGCCTCTACTGCATCTTAAAGTATATTTTGGGGGGCATTTCCATATATTGTACACAGATTGATGTTGTTGGTGTTGTTAGGTGTCATTGAGTCGGTCTGACTCATGGCAACCCTCATAGGGTTTTCAATGGCTGATTGTTTTGGGATTGCTTCAGGAGTGGACAGTCACATCCTTCTCCCATGTATTCATATTAGAATACATAAAGTCCTATTTTCCACAATAATTTGTTTTTTCATTATTCACTGATTACTGTATGCTAGAAGCTGTGCTGGGTCATGTGCAAGCAAGCATAGGACTCCAAAAGAATAATGAATAAATGTTCTTATAACTTTAAAATGTTGGAATTTCTATGACTATGAACATATATAAAAAGAGAAGACAATTTAGAAGCAGTAGGGACTATAATACAGCAAATTTTAAAAATTGTGTGATCTTTTAAATAATAGGACTACAACATAAATAAGTTCTATAAAAATACATGTTTTCAGTACATTTCCTACATGGTTTCTTTAAGAAGATTTGATAAACTCATACTGTAAACCATCTCCCATTTATTAAGCCTATAAAGATCAATAAAGTCCAGAATACAGACCTAAGATGACTGAGACTTGCACTTCAGAAAATTATTGTGAAAGCATTATGCAGCTTGGTATGTGTCTCCAAATATATCATTTTTTCCTTTGTTTACTTTCGTGTTGCCAATATATTTACAGTAATTATTTATTTCAAAATGAAAATTGTTTTCAACCAATTGATAAGCATCACTGGGACTCAAAAATACCCCTGAGAACTGAGAGCCCAGAAGGCATTTTAGTCTCTTGCACATTTTCAAAGTAACTGTCAGTCTTGTGCAGATGCTGGCATTTTCCTCCCATTAGAAGGAAAAATTCATTAGTACAAAATGAATACTTACTCATACTGTCTGAACCATGGTCAGGGCAGAAAATTCTTCATGAAATAAATAAATCTTTCTCATTCTTTTCATTTGTTATGAAGAAACCTGCTTACTTGTGCATACACAAAATAAGTGATCTCAAGGGCTCAGACTTGCCTCTCTTCTTTTAGTATTTTCACAGAATGATTTTGGCCACCTCAAAAGGTTCTTTCACTATCTATATAACAATTACTTTCAATGCTACAACAGACTCAGATCTTTTTCTCTTTTCTGTATAATTCTATTAGACTAACTTTCACAAACATAAGTATATTATGTTTTTCTTATCCAAAATCTTTCACAAGCTCCCCACTGAAGATTGGATAAATCCAAACTCCATATTACATCACACAGAGGACTTTTCAATTTGAGCTAAGACATTTTTTCTGAGGCAAACACTGTGCCTACCTTACGTTCTTAACTCTAGGCATTCTAGGTGATTCAGGTCTTATAAACCACAAGCTAATTTTGTTTCTCTGCTTTTCTCATACCTTTTACCCTGCCTGTAATGTCCTATTTCACCCCATCCCACTGGTAGTCACACAGCTTCAATGAGTCATTTCCTCTCTTAAAAAGGGACTCCTTCCTATAGTTACATAATGATAAAATCAGTAATTTGAATAGCCAATCTTTAAAATACTTATCAAGATACAGAGTATTCCTCTGATAGCAACATTTTCATTCACCAAATATCCTGCCTCAGTGCTCTTTCCCTTTCCCCTTCACTTTCCTGCTCCTGAGAAGAAACATCGTCAGAGTATTTTCTCCCTCCCTTCCTATCTCTTTTCCACATTCTATCTATACTCCTCAATGAATTTTAAAGTGCCATGGACTAAGAGGGCTTGAAGACATAGTTGTAATGGGAATGGAGCTCATTAGGATTCAAAATATGTGTAAGGATCAATCCATTTCTCACCTCAAACACAAGTTCTAAATCTGTAGATCAGTTTCTCCTTACACAATATTATGAATGACCATTCTGTTTCCCAGGATTTAGAAATCTCGTTCTGCATAAATAAATTAAGAGTCATATTTCTTTGTGATTTGCATTCTTCACCATCAGAGGGACATAGAGGTCTAATCTGAATATTTATCATGTCTTTCCTGATCTTTTTTTTTATTCTTTCTTTTTTTAGACACTGAATAGTCTTTGTGTTTCTACTATATACTGTATATTCTCCCGTTAGTTGTACCTTGTCTTCACAACCTAATGGAAACCTATTTTTTTGAGGATTTAAGTTATTAATGGATCTCTCTAACTATATGTACACATGTAGTCATTTTTCTGCAAGGTCACAATGAATTACTTACCATGGTTTAGATGGTACTGTTTTACATATCTATCAATCAGTGCAAAGAATTGCTCTGTAAATTTCCCTTTAAATATTTTAGGTATTTTCTCATTTCTAAGAAACCTTCTCAAAAATCTAGATACCTTTCTCAAAGTCAATTTATTTTTTGGAATTAAGAAAATTTAGAAAATATATCTAATTTATCTTTAAGAAAATTGCATTTATTATTAATGATTGTTAAACATTTATCTTTGAAGTATTTAGTATCTAAACAATCAAACTACACAGCTCTCCACAAAATGCCTTAAAATTAGTAGGAATTGCTCATTCTGTGATGCATCTATTTTTACATAGTCATAATGTTTAGGTGAAGAACTGATCCCTTTGAATTATAGTGCTGGAGATGAGTATTGACTATACCATGGACTACGAAAAGAATCAACAGATCTGTCCTAGAAGAAGTGCAACCAGAGTGCTCCTTG
Source organism: Pedetes capensis (assembly GCA_007922755.1). Taxonomy (NCBI): domain Eukaryota; kingdom Metazoa; phylum Chordata; class Mammalia; order Rodentia; family Pedetidae; genus Pedetes; species Pedetes capensis. The sequence continues at coordinate 4,682 of VMDO01031567.1, forward strand.
AAAGCAAGGAGATGGCTAGACTGCATCTTACATATTTTGTACATGTTATCAGGAAGGACCAATCCCTGGAGAAGGACGTCATGTTTGGGAGAGTGGTGGGTGAACAAGAAAATGGAAGACCCTCAACTAGACAGATTTATACAGTGCCTGTATCAATGGGATTAAACATAAAAAAAGATTCTATGCCTGGCACAGTATCATTGAGTGTTTTATTCTCTTTTATATAGGATTGCTATGAGTCAGACCCGACTCAATGACAACCAACAACAACAATAAAACTGAGTTACCAAATATGCCATTTAATATAGTTAATATATCTCACATATCTGTACAAATTGGTAGGCTGTACAATTGGAATAGGTGTTCAGATCATTAACAGGTTATGTGCTTAACATGTGAAAGTCCCTAGATTCAATCACCAGGACTACAAGAGAGAAACGGAGATAGAGGAGAAGAGGGAGGGAGAGGGAGGTTGTGAGGTAGAAGGAGGGAAGGGGATGGAGGGAAAGAGAGGGAAGGAACAAAAAGGAAGGAGGGAGAGGGACAGAGGGAGGGAGGGAGAGGGGAGAATATAAACACAAATATTAGGCAGTATAATCTTTACTTGCTTTGATGTTTTGCTAGTTTTGGGGGGACTACAGAGGCACCTCAGAGACATTATTAGGAGCATCAGTTAACAAATGCATCCACATATTAGAAATGATAGGTACATTGGAAGTCTATTTACCAAGATGCATGGGTGTGTTTCTTTGGTGAAATCCAGTGTGTGTGTGTGTGTGTGTGTGTGTGTTGCTTCGGTGGAGTCTAGAATTTCATGCATGTTAAGTATGTGGTCTACCACTAAGCTAACCTTCTAGTCAAGCAAACTTTTTTAATATATGAGAAATTACACAATGTATAATATTAAAAAGCCCAAATACAACAATCTAAATATATCCAAGTATATAAATGTGTATATATTCACAGGTTAAAAGCTGTAGGAAAACAAGCCCAATTATGAGTTGCTATGAAGCTAGACTTGGGAGATGGACCCAGCAACCCACTCCCAAAAATCAATCCTCCATTGAAAACCCTGTGAACAGCAGAGAAGCACTGACAATAGTGTTTCACCTGATGTAAGCAGGGTCGCTATGAGTTGGATACTGACTTGGAAGGCACCTAACAACAACATGAAGCTAGACATGGTGGCACATGCCTGTAATCCTAAAAGACTTAGAAGTCAGAGCCAATAGTATTACAAGTTCAGCGCCAGAAGCAGCCTGCAAAACTAAGTGACCTGACTCAAAAAATGAAAAATGAAAAAGTGGGCTGGGGATGCATTTCAGTGGTAGAACATTCACAAAGTATGTGTGAGACCCTAGGTTTAATCCCCCAGTATTGAAAAAGAGGGAGGGAGAGAGAGGGTGGAAGAGAGGAGGAGGGAGAGGGAGGGAAAGGGAGAAGGAGAGGGAGAGGGAGGGGGAGGGAGAAAGGGAGGAAAAGGGAGAAGGAGAGGAAGAGGGAGAGGGAGAGGGAGGGAGAGGCGCTATCCTTCAAAATTGCTTGGTCCCCTAGGTGCTGCTCTTGGGACCTGGCTGAACCTTTAGAAGGTGGGGGCTTGTTGGAGGTCTTTAGGTTACTGGAGGTGTGCTCCCAAGGAATTTGGGGAACTCCAGGCTCTTAACTTTTTGTCTCTCTTTATTGTCTGGTCAGGAGAAGAGCAGTTTTGCTCCACTACATGTTCCCACCATTATATACTGCATCACCAAAGCACCAAAAGTATGGGAACAATTATGGACTGTGATTGTCAAAACTCTGAGCCAAAATGAATCATTTCCATTTTATACATTAATTATTTCAGGTATTTCATTATAGTAACATGAAGTAGACAGGCACAACAGTAATTTCTGGGTAATGAAGTACAGTCTGTGAAAGAAATTTTCAAGTGTTCAAGTCTATAAAAGAAGTGAGTCAAACATCAGGTTTATAAAAAATTCAAAAATAAAAATAGTCTGGTTCATACAGTTATGGTGAACCTTAACATTCTTTGTGTATCACAGTACATATCTCTATTCAGGAGCAAGACAAACAACCACAGAAGAAAGGTGTGGAAGCACTCCAATGTGTGTAGGGTGATCAGAAGAGGCTCTGGAAGCGAAAGACAATTGTGTCCAATTGTGTGGTGTTCAATCCAATCCAATGGAAGAATCAAAGATGTCTAAGATTGAAGGAATGTAAGTGATAACTGATATTGGTGGCCACATCATCCCATAAGTGCTTAAATACATCTGAAGCACAAAATCCAGCTGGACCTAGTTAGTATTTGATTCCTATGCCTATGATCCTAGGAAATTGGGAAGGATAGCTCAGGTCTGCCAAAATGAGAAATAGCACATCTTTCTAGGCAAGTCATGCTTCTGATTATTTACATAACAACAAGACGAATAATGCTGGATGCCAAGAGACAGACGTATCAAAGGTCTTCACTGTCTCTTTATCACTGCTAAATCCATCGCCAGAATATGCCTGATATTACACATACTTTCTTGGCCTTTGCTTAAAGAAGAAATTAATCACTACACAAAACATCTTGGGCACCAGTGGCCTGGACTTACAGCCTCTTCAAAGGAACAATCCAGTAGCCAGAAGGGAAGTGCTATATTGCTTTCCTTGATGTGATACTTTGGCATCCACAAAAAAGTTATCTCATTAAGACCATGAAGTTTGTTCCTTCACTTCACACTGAGAGTAAATTTTTTCCACTTCTTTATTGTACTATATATTTCACACAATCAGAATTTTTATAGATGTAAGTTTGGCGGGCAGTACTGGGGGATTGAACCCAGGGTTCTCCACTACTGAGATGTGCAGCAGTCCCTCCTCCTCCCTCCTTTTTTAAATTTTAATTTTGACACAGAGTCTTGCTAAGTTGCACTGGATGTCTGTGGTCTTGAACTCACAATCCTCCTGCCTTAACTTCGTAGGTCACTGGGTTTACAGGAGTGCACCACAGCACCCAGCTTACAGATGTATTTTTATATATCCTCCAGAAAACTTGTCTACAGCCGAACCACCTTGGCATCTGATCTAAAAAGCTAAGCAGCATCGGGCCTAGTTTGTTAGTCCTTGGATGGAAGACTGCCTGGGAATACCGAGTGGTATAGGCTGGGAGAAGGATCCAGCAACCGACTCCTGAAACAACCAGCCATGGAAAACTCTATGAATAGCGGAGAAACACTGACAATAGAGCTGGGCATGGCACAGTGTCAACAACAATGGTCCCTTCAAAGACACACTTATTTTCTAAGAATTAGCATTTTACTTGGTTAAATCATTGGCAAGAAAAAAAATAAAATATCCATGACTTTTCTTACTTGGGCCAACTGGAAACAAAATTCTTGTTCCTTCTCAATTCTAATTAAAGTGAGATAAATGAAGAAATTTGTTTAATCTGAATAATATTTGGGAAGTAAGACAGTGATACATAAGTGACTAGTTTTGATTAAATTGGACTTACCACTAGAAAGAAAAATTTGGATTAAAATTGTGTCTTAACTAATGACAACAGACCAGTGTTTTTTTCTAAATGAAACAGAATGGCGCTTCCCTTGTCCCTAAATCAACTCTTGTTTAGTTGCTTATATGCTTTGTAGCACAATGAGCCACTACTTGGTTGCTGCCAAGGTTTTTGAAGCGAGAACAAAAGATGTGTGTTCAGAGAAATAAGCAGGGCACTTGGCAGTGGTGCTGATACCTCTCCTGACTGCACATATGGTTCCTAAGGCTCTAAATCATGTGACTAAATGACCACAGTAATGGGCAACCCAGCCTGTAGCTGCCAGTGGCTCCGAAACTCTTCTATATTAAGTGAAATATACATGGTTTATTACTAAAATTTCACCATTCTACTGACATAACTTGGGAAATATAAACTAATTTCAGTACTCCTTTCACTGATTTGAAGAAAATAATACACAAACTACTCTCTGAAGAGTATACTTACTACCTGCCCCTACCCCAAAAATTTGTGGTACAACCACACTAATTCTTGCACTAATTTGGAGACCTGAGAAAAGTTCACAAGCAGCAGGAATGAACAGTATTAGCCCACAGAAATCTTTAAAGGAACTGAATGCATGGTTGTTGTTGTTGTTGTTAGGTGCTGTTGAGTCATGTCCCCCTCATAAGGTTTTCAATGGCTGATTGTTTCAGGATTGCCTTGGGAGTGGATTTCCACGTTCTTCTCCCATTTTTGCAGTGCTGGGCATCAAGCCTGGGACCTCAGAGACTACAGAGTGGGGCTCTGCCAACTGAGCTAAACCCCAACCCCTAATGCATGGTATAGAGCTAGTTATGAAGAATGAGTAGAGTACTCAAATTTCCTAAATTATAAAACTTTTATAAGACAACTGAGAATCTGAATCACTTTTAAAAGTGAACTGTAATACCTAGGTGTTCAAAGGAATGGTAGAAAAACTATAATTTGAAAAAAGACTTTGTGTTCATATTCATACAAATTAGCTTTCTATTTTTGAAAGGCATTTTTCATATTCTGTTAAAATGAATGGTTAAAGCCTGTGAATGAAGTTAATTCCAAGTGAAATAACTTGTATTGCTATATTTATGATATATAATAACTTTCTTATTATGATGGAGAATAACTTTTTTTTCAGTACTGATGGTTCAATCCAGGACCTCACACATGTTAGGCAAGTGTTTTAGCATGGAGTTCCACCCTTGCCCCCTTTTTATATTTTTTGAGGCAAGTCTCAGTTGCATGGGCTGCCTCTGGCCTCAAACCTGAGATCCTCTTGTCTCAGTCTCCCAAGTTCATGTGGCACCATAGCACTCAACTAGTTTGTTATTTGTAGATAAATTTGATTGTGTATATTTGAAGTTTACAACATGATGCCATGGGTTATGTATAGATAGTAAGATATAGAGGGTAAGATAACTATAGAGAACCAAATGAATATATTTATCATATCACATAATTACTTGTTTGAACAGAACAGGTAAATATACTTATTTTCTAAAATCTCCTACTGAATACAATTCATTAACTATAATCCTCATGCTGTATATTTGATCCCTGCACTTGTTTATTTTATGTCTGCCACTTTGTATCCTGTGAACTATATCTCTCCATTTCTTCCCTATCTCTCTACCCCAGGTAACCACTGTTTATTCTGAGTTTGATTTCTTTTTGAAATTTTCTTTGTTCTGCTTATTTCACTTAGTAAAATGTTCTCCAGTTTCACCCATCTTGCAGCAAATAGGGGGATCTCAAACTTTTAAGACTAAGTAGAATTCCATTGTGTATATACAACATTACATTTATCTGTCCATCAATCAACACTTATGATGTTTCCATATTTTGGCTGTTATTAATACTTATGTTGTGAATAGTCATGCAGATATTTTTACAACATGGTGATTTCCTCTCCTTTGGGTATACAGTATATTCAGAAAAGAGATTGCTGGGTGAATATGGTAATTCTATTGTTAATTTCTCTTATATTTTTATTTTAATTTTCATTTTAAGACAGCATCTTGCTAAGTTGGGAAGGCTGCCTCTAACCTCAAATTTCTGATCCTCCTGCCTCAATATCCTGAGTCACTGGGATTACAGACCTACACCAACATACTTGCCTCTATTTTTAATTTCTTTAGGAACCTTCATATTGTTTTCCATAATGCCTGTGTCAATCTACAACCCTATCAATATTGTGATAGGGTTCCCTTTTATCCAAACATTTGCCAAAATTTCTCTCCTACCTTTTTGATAGTATACATCCTACTGGATGTGAAGTAATATCTCACAGTAATTTTAATTTATATTTCTTTGATTTTGAGCACATTTCATGTACTTGTTCATTATTATGTTTTTTGTTGAAGAAATGTCTATTAGCCTAATTTAAAAATGAGGGAAAAGTACCTTTTTGTTTTCCTATTATTGAGTTGTAAGTGTTCTTTATGGATTTTGGATGTTAACCTCTCATCAAATATGTGATTTGCAAATATTTTTTCCCTAATTTAGAGATTACATTTTCATTTTCTGATGGTGTCCTTTGCAGTGCAAAAGCTTTTTAATTTGGTATAGTCTCATTCATTCTTTTATTCCTTCACATTGAGTGTGATATCAAAAATCATTACTGAGGACAAAGTCAAATTTTCCCCATGTTCTCTTGTAGGAGTTTTATAGTTTCAGGTCTTGCATTTTATTTTAATAATAAGTAAAAGATGAAGATTAAACTTATTCTCTTATACCTGGAAATCCAAGTTTTCTAGAATTGTTTACTGAAGAGACTACCCTTTCCCCATTATGTCCTCTTAATGTCATTATTTGGGAGAAGGATGTAGCAGTCCACCCCTGTAACATATCCCAAACTATCAGCCATTGAAAACCCTCTGAGGGTTGCCATGAGTGGTACCTGACTCAACAGCACCTAATAACAACAACTTCCTTATTGAAGATCAGTATATGTTGGACTTGTTTCTGGGCTCTCTGATCTGTTCCATTAATCTACATTTCTATTTTTCTGCCAGTAGCATGTGTTTTGATTATTGTATCTCTGTTGTAGTACAATTTTCCATCAGGCAGTGTGATGCCTCCAATTTGTTTTTCTATCTCAGAACTTCTTTGGCATTCAGGTTATTTGTTTGCTTTTTGAATGTGATACCATACAAATTTTAGGATAATTTCTATTTCTGTTAATGTCATTGAAATTTTCCTAGAGATTGCATTGAATATGTCATATTACTTTAAGTAATATGGACATTTTAACAATATTAATTTTACCAATGCATGAATGTGAGATCTCATTCCATTTACTTTTTGTGTGTGTGTGTTACTAGGGGTTGAACCCAGGGCCTCGCGCTTGCATGCTCTGCAAATGCTGGACTACTGAGCTGCACCCTCAGTCCTCATTCCATTTATTTTTGTCTTACTCAGTTTCTTTCAATATTTTATAGTTTTCAGTATACAAATTTATCTCATCAGCTATGTTTATTTTCAAATATTTAATTTTTGATACTATTACAAGACATAAATTCTTCACTTCTTTTCAGCTAGATCACTATTTGTATACAGAAATGTTGCTGATATTTTTATTTTGGTTTTTATACATTGCAAATTTAATTCATTAATTCTAACAATATTTTTGTGGAATCAGACAAGTTTTTTTAGAATATTATTATATTGAAGACAGTGTCATGCACGAAAGACCAAGGAGGAATGAGATATTCTTCATTTGAAGACAATAGGCTTTGGGGATGTTGCACAGTCATACACAATATTGAGCACTGGCTTCCCTCATGAATGTCAAGGAAGACAGCCTATAATGTCTAAAAGGTAGTAAATGTATACTAGCACTCTGTTCATTATTATCTAGACAAGCATTCTAGACATAAAACATTTAGATGAATGGCAAGAGAATTGGAATTGCATTTAAGATGCTGCTTTCACTCATGAGCTACTTACTTATAGCCGTTAGCAAATTATTGAATATTTTCACACTTAGTATTTTTACATTGTAAAAGAGCTTATACTCTCCAGGGCTCTTTGTAAAACATTCAGGGTCTATTCTCCCCTCCACCTTATAATTACATAATAGGCTTTTATAAGATAGTTCAAATATTTTATGTGGTCATCATTAATGATGAAATTAATTTTGCAGCCAAAGCAAAAATAGTAATTTTCAGCCATAAGCAAAATTCTAAGCTTTCCTCAAAAATGGTAGCAGAATTTTCTCAATAAAAAATTGTATAAATTCTACATATATCATATTGGTATTATTCTAAACTATGCTCTAATCGTTCTCCCACCTCAGAAAATGTTCAGTTTACCACGGGTCCCATGAAGTGGTTCTCCCCTCTCTAACTGTTGCTATCTGTGTTTATGCTTTTTTTTTTTTTCTGGAAGTAACCTGTCTCAAAGATTGGGAAGTTACTTCTGATGGCTGCACCCATTCATCCTACAGCCTGTGTGACATACAGCCTGTTGTGGTTCGGCCCATACTACAAGCAGGGCTCCTGTAGGGCTCTCGCAGTATTGTTTCAACATTCACTGTATGTTAAGCAAGGCCATTCACCTGGACAGAATTTAAATGGTATTTTTGACTTTGTACTTTGCAGGTCAATTGCTTTGGCATAACACTCACCTTTCTTCTGAGTGTTGATCAGTTATCTGTATTTTCTGTAACATCTTCAAATTATCATTGAAAGATGTTAAGGGTGGAATTTTCCTACTTGTAGCAGAGAAAAGAAATAGGAAGAAAACTTCAGTTTAATCAGCAGAGCTGAAGTTTGAGTACACATAATCATTATAAGGAAAAGCAGTAAGATTTTCACTCTTCAGCATACCTGAACTTCCACAGACATCTTCAGCTGAGTTTTTTGATAGCAAGAGTGTAAGTTTTACCTTTGTGCTTGGCACTATTAAGCCGAGTTCATTTCATGAGCTCATCAGAAAGCTGTCTATTCCTTAACAAAAGTCCCTTTTATGTCATCATTCAACTTTGTTTTGCATATAGTTACTGTTTTATATATAAAAACAATCTGCTAGTATGTGTACACACACATACATACATACACTCACATATTTGTTGTGTTTTTGGTGTCATCAAGCTTGGTCCAACTCATAGTGACTCTGTACAACAGAATGAAACACTCCCTGACACTGTGCCATGCTTGACATTATTGTCAGTGGTTTCACGCTACTCACTGGATTTTCAATGGGTAATTGTTTCTGCATTGGGCTGCCAGGTCCTTCTCTAATATATGCATATGTATAAAAGTATATATACATATTTAAGCTAATATGTATATATTCTAATGTAAGTTTCTGATGTGTTTCCTTATTCTCTGGTTTGTTATCCTCTTTAGTATTATTGGAGCTGAATAAATATTGAACAAATGCATGCATGAATGAATGAACGAAATAAAGCATGTTCTCTTGCCATTTAAAAATGGAAATCTTTATGGAGCTTATAGGATGTCATACAAAGAGATAACTTCTATCATTTATAGTCCCAATTAATATTAAACACATTCATAGGAAGAGGAAATCTTTACAGATGTGGCTATAAATGCAGTATTTAACCCTCTTGTTTAGAAAACAATTGTGTCTGCCCTTGTATAAGAGATCAGTGAAATCCTCAAAATTAAAGACTTAATGCTCATCTAATAGAAAACAAGGTCTGCAGCCTAGTAACCTCTGTCTGTATTGGAGGATAGAAAATGAGGCTAAGTGGTGATTCATGGAGATAGTTATTATGTGTTTTAGTTGTTTCTAACATATAAATGACATTTAAACCATGTTCTGTAATTTGAAATTGAGTTTTAAAAGGTTACTAACAATAATCCTTATCAATCTCTGACCCTTTCAGTAAATATCCAATGTTTAACTTAATAGCTTAATAATCTCTTGATTTATTACTGGAGCGACATGTATAAGTTTAAATTGAAATAATTGTGAAATACAAAAATTTGATTTTAGAATTGGGTCTGTCAAGAAATTGAAACTTGTAAGTCTTTTTTGAGCCCCTGCCTTATCTCAAGTACATAATAAATTAACTAATTAGTAAGTATTCTAATAACTACCCAGTTCAAAAGAAGGAAAAGAATGATGTATTTCTTACTTTTTCCTGCAGGTTTTCTTGAAGTTTGGCTTAATAACAGGTTTAATGAAATCCAACTTCAATTGTGTGCTTACATCTATTGGAGTGAAGTTACTGTCTTAAAAATTACCAATGTTTTTGCATAGATATACAATGTCCTACTATAGAGATAATGCTTTTATTTTGGAACTGATTTTTTTTAAAAGTCACCCTACCTAATTTAAGTCAATCATTTATCTGAATCTTTGGGGAACATGATACTATTTCACACATTGTATTTCCTAAACACTGTATTCAACCAAAAAAAAAAAAAGGATTCCAAAATGAAACAAGTTCTATAAATACTACATACCAGTACTACTTGGAGATTCACCATGCACCTTAGCTCATTTGGTACTAACAAATTCTCCAATAAATAAACTTATTTAACTTTGCTTAACCCAGAATTTCCCAAATTCTCTTGACTACTTGACCCTTCTTGATTCTGTATAAGCCCTTTAACATGTCTTTATCTAGTAGGTTTCAGAGGAGCAGAGTTTCATTTAATTATTAAGGAGCTGATCTTATATAGTGACTTAATTTTTTCCTATGCATTTAGGAAAGAAAAGATTATTCATAAATAAGAAGAGGGTGCCCAGCTCTGAGGTCTGAGACTCTACAAACTGGCTTATGAGTACAGCTTTGAATAAAACATAAATTTATAGAAAGAGAAAGAGAAAAGTGGGCAGAACAAATGAAGGAAAAGATAATGTGTAGGTTATGCTGTCACTGAATGAGGTTATAAATTTCAAAGCTGTATCTGTAGCAATGCTTTTCAAAACATGATGCCTGAATCACCTGGGGCCTTAAAATGCAAAAATCCCAGATGTACTGAATCAGAAATGCTAGAGGTGGTGGACAGCAAGCTAAGTTTTAACAAACTGTCCAAGTTCTTTTTACAGATGCTATATGTTAGAATTGGCTGGTCTGTAGGTTCAGTACTAAGAGAAAGAAGATTCTGCTACCTGAGCAGGAGATGTAGAATTTGAGTTCTCAGGTCTCCACGCAATGAGTAGGATTTAAAAGTTGATCTCCGTAGTGATCACTAAGAAGCTGCCAAGGAGTAGAGGAGCAGTTCCATGGTAGCTTTCATGATGAAAGAGGGTATATCAAGCTATCAAAAATGCCATCCCTGCTTTGTAAAAAGCTCATGCTACATGTCACACCAGATCTCATATGTCCAATCTTAGTTTTTGAACAAAAGGCTAATACCTGAACTACTTCCATTCCCCTCATGTTATACTTATCTTCTTCACCCTTTATAATCTTGTTACTTTCCTGTCCTGGAAAACATTCATGCAAGACCAGTATGTAGGGCTGGAGGTACTTGGATTGACCATATGCCACATTATCCATATCACAGGAAACAGGTTTATGGACTAAAATTGCACTTCTCTATCTGGAGTTCCTCAGATCTCGCCCCTTTCCTCAAATAAAGACTAGTTGTAACAAGTGACCTTGTATGTTATCTGCAAATATCAGGTATTGGGCCTTCTGTTGAAAGTTCATATAAGTTTTCTGATGATGTTGGGTGCCATCCAGTCAGGTCTGACTCATAGCAAACCTGTGTACAATACACCAAACACTCCTTGACACTTTGCCAGGCCTGGCAGTAAGTCAGTGCTTCTCTGTTATTCACATAGAGTTTTCAATGGCAGGTTGTTTTGGAAGTAGGCTGCCCTGTCCTTCTTCAGTTTATGTGGTGCTGGGGATGGAGCCCAGGGCCTCAGAGCATCCAGAGCAGCACTCTACCAACTGAACTAAGTCCCAGCCCCAGAGGAAACATTGTTGGTGTTACTGTTGTTGTTAGGTGCCAATGAGTTGGGTCTGACTCATAGCGAACCTCATAGGGTTTTCAGCGGCTGATTGTTTCAGGATTACTTTAAGAGTGGACTGCCACATCCTTCTCCCATTTTTGTAGTGCTTGGGATCAGACTGAACCTGGGTTCTCAGAGAGTGTGCAGCAGCATTCTACCAACTGAGATACACCCCAGCCCTAGTGGGGCCATTGTTATTATTATTGTTAGGTGCCCTTGAGTCGGGTCCGACTCATAGCAACCCTTATAGGGTTTTCCATGGCTGATTGTTTCGGGATTGCCTCAGGAGTGGGTTGCCAAGTCCTTCTCCCATTTTTGTGGGGCTGGGAATCAAACTCGGAACCTCAGAGACTGCAGAGCAGCGCTCTACCAACTGAGCTAAATCCTGGCCAGTGGAACCATTAAGTACCAATAAATACCTATTAATTAGATAAAAATTTAAGTTTCATCAAATAATTTTAAAAACCACTATATTTCTATGATTTTATCTTCTCAATTAAAACACCAGAGCAATAAATTAACATATTCATAAACGTTTCTTTCCCTTTTTATTATGTATACAGATAAAAAACCAAATCTTTCTACTTTACAATAGCAACAAAAAGTTACTTTATGCTGTCCAATGTAAATATTTTATAGCAAGATATTAGTAAAATGAACAAATTCAAGCTAAAAATATATTTCAACCTCTTGATTGTAATAAAACCATGTTTTATTTTAGCTGATATGAGACGAATGTATTTGAAAATACTCTGCATTTCAAAACAAAAAGAAGTGATAAAAAACTGAATTACAAATTTTTAAAAAGTCAATAGGATAAAATTAACAAAATGTAAATGCATTTAGCTTGAACAAACTCAATTTAGCTTTGCACTTTTAGGATTTTTGCTTATTCAACAGAGTTTTAAAAGGCAGAAGTCTCATTTATTGTTTCAGTTTCTATAGCCTAAAGGCACTAATGTTCTCATAATAATATGAAATTATATCCAGATAATTATCAATAAAAACATAAGCCATTCAGTTGATATTCATGGGGTGGTACTCTTATGAGTCAAAGCTAACAAAGCTCAGTAGATACTGTAATAATAACAATAATGTAGACATAGTGAAACTCACATCACTTCCCCTTATAACAGTAACTCAATGCAAAGCATATTCACATAACTTCCTAAAATGTGGTCTTATTAATGTACATTTACAAATTTCCCTCCAAGCTGAGTTCTGTGACACATGCTTACAATTCTAGCAACTCAGAATGCTGAGGCAAGAGGATTACAAGTTGGAGACCAGAGGCAGCCTGAGCAATTTAGCAAGATTTTGTTTAAAATAAAAAGGAGCTAGGTTTGACTCAGTGATAGAGCAGTTGCCTAGCATGGCAAGGGCCTGAGTTCAACCACCCAGTAATGCATAAAAAAATAAGTAAAAAAGAAGAAATTAATAAAAAATATTCACTTCCAAATTTGTGAACTATCCAAATTAATAAAAGTTCACAAATTACTATACTGGAAATGGAGTCTAGCAGTGGTAGAACAAAAGAGCATATTAAGACCTTGAACACTGGAATCAGGCTCTCTTCCTCTCTCCCACTCATTGACTATGGGGATTACTTGAATTACGCTGTTTAATTTTCAATACACTAAAATATATATCATGGTTTAGTTCAGTTGGTAGAGTGTTGCTCTGCATGCAGAGAGTAAGAGGATTTAGAGCATTTACTGATGAAGACCAAAGAACACAGCCTTCAATATGGATTTTGCCTCAACAAAAAGAAAACAAAAATCCTTACAACTGGGTCAGTAAGCAACTTCATGATAAATGGAGAAGAGGTTGAGGCTGTCCAAGATTTTGCTTTAGTTGCTTCTACAATCAACGCCCTTGGAAGCAGCAGTCAAGAAATCAAAAGACACATTGTATTGATAAAAGTTGTTGCAAAAGACCTCTTTAAAGTATTGAAAAGACATTACATTGAAGACGAAGGTGTGCTTGACTCAGTCGTATCATATGGTTGTTGAAAGCTGGATATTGAATAAGGGAGACAGGGGAAGAAATTATGCTTTTGAATTATGGTGCTGGAGATGAACATTGAATATAACATAGACTACAAAAAGAACCAACAGACTTCTCCTAGAATAAGTGCAACTAGAGTGTTCCTTGGAAGCAAGATGGCTAAACTGTGTCTTATATACTTTGGACAAGTAGAAGAGAACAGTTCCGGGAGATGGACATCATGTTTGGGAGAGTGGCAGGTCAATGACAAAAAGGAAAACCATCAAGTAGATGGACTGACAAAGTGTTTGCAACAATGGGCTTAACCATAAATGAGATCGTGTGCCTGGCACAGATTTGGGGAGTATTTTGTTCTGTTCCATATAGAGTCACTATTAGATGGACCTGACACAACAGCACCTAACAGTAACAACAACACAAAATAAATATCACTGATTATCCATGTTTTTACAGATGATATGACTAAGATCAAAGTTACTAATAACTTATTGATGACAACATGGCTTTATAGGTAAGAAGTTTCAGCCTAGCACACTGTGTTGTTAGCACAAGCTAAACATGAATGCCATATAAAGAGTTCCAGAGCCCTCATGTGAAAATGCCTACATCATCATTCCTGGTGAGTGTTCCCTGATACCAGACAGTCTTCACACAGAATGTGGTGCTTAGTAAATACTTGGTAAATGTATGCTGCTAATAAAAATTAAACAAATCAGAAACCAACAAAATCAACAACAAAAATCAAAACGTGTGCAAAATGAAAAAATTACCCAAGATAATTTTGTCAAGGAACACATCAAGAAATCACTATAATATAAAAACCTGTGAGATAAAGACTTAATCAGTAAATGGAGGAAAATTTATAGTCTTATACAAATGTACTTTACAAGAAAGAATCAAAATAACTATTCAACCTGAGAATTTTAGAAACAAGTGAACCTAAGGATAACAGAGGAATATGTAATAAAGATGAAAGCAGAGAATAAGGAATCCTACTTCTGAATATTAATGAAATTTATAAATAAATTTAGAAAATACATATGCTATATTAAAAGAATAAAATGTGATCAAATGAGGCTCACTTAAATAATTTAGGATAAATTTCATGAGAAAATATGTAATTAAGTTACATATAATAATAAGATAGCCCCCATCAGGTTCTTACCAATGAATAAATATATAAATAAATAAATAACCATCTTGTAATATAGCAACAAAGATACTTTTTCCACATCATAAGCACAGAACTGGGTTAGATGTGTATGTGTTGGGGCAGAAGGAGGCATAAAAAAAGAGAATAGGGGTGTATATATGTGTATTTCAAAACAAAAAGTCATGCTTTATGAATAATAAAACTTTCTTATTAAATACACATGACCATATAATATGAAATAAACATCAGAATTACTTGGGAATTATTTTTCATAGTAATTAGATAATAAAAAGAAATACAAGAAAGTGATAACAAAATAAGACAAAATTTTCAGGTAGAAGATCTGAGTGTCTTTTTTTTTAAAGATTAAAAGAAAAATCTAAAAGAAATAGTAAAAATCTATTTTTAAAGATGCAAAACCAAGTGTGTGTAGAATTAACTTAAGAAAAAAGTGTGTCTACTCTATATGATGATGTAAAACTGAATATATGAATGACTAAAATTAATATCATAAATATACAATAAGAGGGAAGAATGGGCTGGGAAAAGGTGAATCAATTGATACTGAGTTACAGTTAGGAATAAGAAGTCATTGATATTGCACCGTAATGACTATACATAACTATGGTATACTCAAT
>VMDO01031568.1:0-19957 GCA_007922755.1 Pedetes capensis
TTTTTTTTTTTTTTTTTTTTTTACATTTGAGACAGGGTCTCGCCAAATTATGCAGACTTCTCTCGTCTCGAATTTATGATCCTACTGTCTCCACCTCCAGAGCAACTGGGATTACAGGTGTGCGCCACCGCGCTGGGCAATATTGCACAAATTTAAAAAAGAAAAATTGTAGCTTGGCAAGGTGGCCCACACTTTTAATCTTATCGATGGAGGCAGGAGGATTTCAAGTTTGAGGCCAGAGGCACCCTAAGTAACTCAGTGAGAATTTGTTTAAAGATAAAAACAAATAAAAAGTGGGCTGGAGTGCAGTCCAGTCATAGAACCCTGGCAAAGTATGTGCAAGGACCTGAGTTCAACTAAGTACAAACAAAAGTATATCCAGAATTTTGAATGATAAATGCTATTTCTAATATACATGAAAGTAGTTTATGACTTTGTATTTTTCATCTTATGAAATAACGAATTTTCTAAATTCATACAATTATTTCTATACATTATATGTTGTCTACAAACAAAGCCAACTCTTCCTATTCTTTTCTCATCATTAAGGCTTTTTGTTTTCTTATTTGTTTTATTTGTTTCTGCTCTTTATTGTTCTAGCTAGGAACCCCAATATAATTCCAAATAAAAGTGAATAGAAAAAGTGAATAGAAAAGGTGAATAGAAAAGTCACCCTGGTTTTTTTCCCAAGTTTTAAGAGGAGTATGTTTTTATACACCATGAAGTTCATAATATATTTTTCATAGATGCTATTTATCAGATCAATGTTTACTTTTATTCCAAATTTGAAGATATACTCTTTCCTTAAGGGTTTAATTACTTTCATAACTTCTAAGCATGTTTTGGAATGACCTCAAAGTATGATATTTGCCTTTCATCTCATTGTTTTTGATTTTTAAATGTTTAAAGAAGTTATGTATTACTAAGATAACCAAACTTGGTCATAATATTATACTTTAATATGTGGATGAATTTGATTTTCCAAACTTTCATTAAAGGTATTTGTCTCTATGGTTACAAGGAAGATTGGTGTGCAGTTGTAGTTATTGTTGTTGTTGTTAGGTGCTGACAAGTCATGTCCCACTGATAGGGACCCTCATCGGGTTTTCAATGGCTGATTGTTTTGGGATTGCCTCTGAGATGGATTGCCACATCCTTCTCCCATTTTTTTGGTGCTGGGAATCAAACCCGGGACTTCAAAGACTGCAGAGCAGCGCTCTACCAACTGAGCTAAATCCAATAGTTGTCATTTATAATAGATTTTTTGTTGTTGTTGTAGTTTGTGATAATGTTAATCTCATAAAAAGTTGAATGCATTCTTTACTGTACTATCTCTAAAAGGGTGTGTGTGTGTGTGTGTGTGTGTGTGTGTGTTTTCTGCAGTATAAGGGGTTGGACCCAGGGCCTCACCTATCCTAGACAGGTGTGTACCACTGAGCTGGACCTCAGTCCCTTTTGTATTTTTTATTTCGAGACAAGGTCTTGCTAAATTGTGCAGGTTAACTATGGCCTTGAATTCATAATCTTCCTGCCTCCAGTGTTGCTGGGATTACAAACATGTACCATGGCACTCCACTGAATATTTTTATATCTTTTTAAGTACTAATAATTTACCAGTAAATCTGGCACTTACATTAGGGGAAGTTATTATTAATTGAATTTCTTGAAAATATATCACTAATATTTATATTAACTACAGAATTTTTGGAAATTGATATTATCTAAGGAAACTATTTTCTCTCAGTTGGCATAATATTCTCATATATTCCCTTTGTATCCATATAAGGACAAAATTCCACACTAGTCTCATTTCTTTCATGATATACTAATTTTATTTATCTTTTGTTTTGATCTGCTAGTTAGATATTTATTTGTTGTATTTTCTTATTTAAACAAACAGCTTTTTGTTTCCCACCTTTATTAAGTCCTGTTTTCATTTTATCAATTTCTTCTCATCACTATATGTTTTGACCTACTTTAGGTTTAACTTTCTGTTCTTTTTCAAATTTCTTAAAATAGATGCTTAGGTCAATGAGGTTTCCATTTTTCTAATATGTGCTTCTAAAGCAAAAATTATTGTTCTATATGTGGTTTTACCTATCTCCTACAAATGTTGATGGACTGTGTTTTCATTCTCTTCCATTAGAAAGAAAAACTTCTAAATATATTTGTGATCTCTTCTTTATAGTTTAAAAGTATACATACTTTTTGATTTTCTTTGAGACCTCTTTGAATTGTGGAATATTTTTAAAGCTAACACTTAAGTCCCACATATAGACAATTTCCTATATTGTGTTGTTATTGTACAATTATATGCACCGCCCAGTCAATCCTTGTTACTGTCCACTTTTCCATATTTTAATTGATTTCTATCTAGTAGTTTTATCAGTCACTGAAAGGAGAGTATCGAAATCTCCACATACAATTATGGATTTGCACTTTTCCATTCTCTCCATTTTGGCTTCACATATTTTGAGTTTGTTGTTCAAAATATAAATAATTTGAATTATTATGTCTTTCTGGCAGACTGAGAGTTTTATCATTATGCAACATTCCTCTTTGTTTCTAGTAATTTACTCTGATATTGAATTTAGTCACTCCTTGTTTTGTTTTGTTTTGTTGTTTTTTATTGATATTTGTTTGATATGTCATTTCTACTTTTTATTTCCAACCAAATAAAATCTAAGTTTACAGTGAGTGTCTCATAAACAATATACAATTGGGTCATATGTTTTATTATCACCTTTGTTAATATTGACCTTTCAAGTGGTATATAAATACATGTTATATAGAAATTAATTATTGACATGTTAGCTCTTACATCTACCAACTTATTACTCATTTTCTGTTTGCTCAATTTCTCATTCCTATCTTCATCATTTTGCCTTCATATGAATTGTTGTTGTTGTTGTTGTTAGGTGCCATTGAGGCAGGTCTGACTCATATTGACCCTCATACGGTTTTCAATGGCTGATTGTTTTGAGCATAATTTGAGGATTTCATTTTCATTTACTTGTAGTGCCTCTCAGTGTATGCTTTAGTGTAGTTTTTACTTTACAGTAGTTGTTCCCGGGTATTCACAGCTACATGTGTGACTTATCACAATCTAGCAATACTCAAATTGTACCACTTTGAATCAAAGTACAGAAACCTTACCTTCATTTAGATATTTTTAGCATTCTAGTTTTAAATATAATTTATTTGAATGTCAAATTGTATAAACTTTTGTTTCAATAAGTACAAATTATAAAACACATTTGGAACAGATAGTCTATTACATGTACCCATATTACTACTTTTTGAAGAGCAATATTATTTCCTTTGCCATTTTCTTTCTGTTTGAAGAACTTCCTTCTACAATATTTAAAGGTATGTATGCTATTGACAGGGCTGGGATTTAGCTCAGTTGGTAGAGCGCTGCGCTGCAGTCTCTGAGGTCCTGAGTTCAAATCCCAGCATCACAAAAATGGGAGAAGGGCCTGGCAATCTACTCCCAAGGCAATCCCGAAACAGTCAACCATTGACATCCCTATGAGGGTTGCTATGAGTCAGTATCTGACTCGACGGCACCTAACAACAAAACAACAATGCTATTGACAAGGATCTCTTTATTTCTCTTGTGTTCTTGAAGGATTTCTTTATCAGCTATAGACTTGAAGTAGGTAGTTCTTTCCGCGTTTAAAAATATGATATTTTCTTTTGATTGCCATGGTTTCTGAAAAGAAATCTAACATCTTTCATATTATTTTCCCATTATACTTATGTGGTATTTCTCACTGGATACTTTCAATGTTTTTATTTTTATCTTTGTCTTTACTATTCAGAAATTTATATAAAATGTGTCCTAGCATTGACTTTTTTCATGTTTATCTGCTTTTGGTTTGCTCAACTTTTTCTTGTATCTATAGGTTTGTGACTTTCACAAAATTTGAAAAGCCTTTAGCCATTATTTTTTTCAATATTCCTTCAAGTCCACTGTCTTTCAACATTCCTTTTAGGACACTGATGATATGAATCTTTTGCTTCTATTCTATACATCCTGAAATATTATTCCTTATTTTTCAATCTATTTTCTCTCCATAGTTGAGTTTGGGTATATTTGATTGCTCTGTCCTCAAGGTCAAGTGATTCATGTTTCCTGTGTCATCCTCATTCTAATCATGAGATCAATCAGTCAGTTTTTCTTTTATTATTTGTACATTTATGATTTTCAGTGTTGTGGAGTTTTAATTTTTTATTTATTTCCAGAGAATTTTCATTCTAAATATTTAGAATTTTGTACATAATTTGAATATCTAATTTACCTGGGGTTGGTGTGTCCATTGTCTTTTGTGATGTCCCTGGTTCTTTTTATGGGTGATATGTTAGCTGTATCTTTTACATTCTGCTTGTGATGTGAAGAGATGCTGGGTCTTATTAAAATCTTTTATTTTAGCAGACTGTCACTAGTTTAATTTTAGCACACATATCCTGATGTGTGTGCATGCTGTGGTTCTAGTTCCAATTTAATTTTCAGAGCTGTTGCAGTGTTATTTTGATCTTTTCCATTTATCTGGTGATGTTGGGTTTTCTATTTATTCCTGTTGATGCTGACAGTCAATCAATAAATAATTATTGAGCAATTGTCCCAGATTATGTCCTAGGCAATGGACATACAGCAGCAAAAAAAGGCAAGGAAGACTTCACTTCTTTAGGAGATTATGTTGAAGTAGTAGAGACAAGTAATAAAAACAAAAATAAACAAATAACATAGAAATGGCTGAGGAAGAAGGAGTCTATTTTAGAGGATGTGATTTGAAATGGTCTATCTGGGAAAAGCATATTCGAACAAAAACCTGAATGAGAAGAGCAAATCAAATGTGGGACAAATAGAGAAAAGAATATTTTAGCCAAAGGCAATGTTGTTTTAGTAATGTGCAAATGACCTGAGAGTAGACAGAGATTAGTATGTTTATTACTAGATTATTATCTTATTAGGTTATAAAAGCTGGATCTTAAATCCCATAGAAAAGCCTCTGAAAATCATATAAAACACAGAATTGCTCTTTAAGTGGACATTTTCAGAGGGGAAAATAATTATCTGTTGACCAATAATTACACACCCACTGCAGTAGGATAACCTTTAATGCATGAACTGTCTGCATTCTGCAAGTATATACATCCAAGCAATGCCCTTTATTACATTTTCATAAGAAAAAAAGGGAAGAGGAGGAGGAAGATTGAAATCTGGGATGATTTCAACATTGAAATGTTCCTTGATATGACGAAGTATTTCAAAAGATGTTCCACAATATCTAAATTATTTACAGATGTGATTTCTTAATTACCAAGTAAATACATAATTCAGGGTAGAGACAGAGCTAATTGACTTATATTAACTTTCTTTGCATCAGACATTTCTAAGTTTTATCTGGTGACATTCCTAAACAATCTTAATTCCTACTTAGACATATAAAGTAAATAAAGGTGACTCTCTTTGGAGAAGCATCCCTGTCTTGGATATGTATTATTATTTTTGTCTTAGGCATATTTCTCTCTAAATACCCATGCTTAACTCTAAAGCATGTACTGTCTCTGATCTCTACTTTACAAACTCACTGTCTTTGTTAATAAATAAATAAGTATATGTTGTAATATAAGTCCTTCTGCCTGACTATGATGCAATTTTTGCAATATTCTTTTTTCAGTGATATTTATAAAAATATATGAACACTTTATTGTATTTTTAATTTTTAAAGAAAATGAGATGCATGTGACAAACCACCTCCACCAATAAAAATGTGTATTTCAAAAAGTTAATGTATATCTAAACTAAGCTCTTTTCAAACTGTGTATTTCATTTCTTAATGTATATACATAGAAGAAATCGCATAGAATAATAATTATGGCACAGCTCTGGAATCAGTTGCTGGGGTTGCATTCTGAAGGACTGATCTAAACATGGTATTTATTATTTTAACTTATTGCCTGTGATAATAAGGAGATGGTAATTATGCCTACTTCAAGATTGCTTTTCAGATTAAAATAACACAATATAAATTAAAGCATAATGCCTGGCACAAAGTATTAAATGAATATTAGCTATTATTAGTACTGACACTGTTAACATAGACATGTAATACTTCCTTAAGTTTTCTGAGTGTGGTGATGAGTGCACTGAGTGTTTCAAACATTCTAAATTTTGAAAAAGGTGTGGAACAGTAACAGCCTCACCATTTCTAAAGTCTGTTGCCACTGGGGAAAGAAGCAAATATTCCTGTTGATGTTTTTATATCAAATAACAAACCTTATTTTATTTAATTGGTCAATTAATTAACTGTGGCATTTGGAGGTTGAACTTAGGGCCTCACATGTACTTTGCAAGAGTTCTATCACTGGGCTGCACCTCCACTCCAATTTCTTTTCTTTTTTTTTAATTGTGAGACAGAGTCTTTGCTAAATTACACAGGCTGCCTTCGGCCTCAAACTCATGATCCTCTTGCCTCTGGCTCCCAAGTCTCTGGAATGCCAGGCAAGTGCCACCACGCCTGATTCAACTAATAAATTTTATTCCCCCTGAAGATGACTGGGGCATATAATCTGGTGTCTCAGTTGGCAATGGTTTTCTGCAACTTTTCAGAAATTGTGCAAACACTTGCCTTTTATTAGGAAAAATCCATCTTGGATCTTAAAAGTCAATAAAGCAGAGACTTGACTTTGGTTCCTAAGAATCTTACAGAATAAGCTACATGTAAGATACTTTATCAACTTTATGAGTCAAGCCCATCTGGATTTGCATCTGTGTTTTCTGGGAGTCTCTGCAGCAAAAGTGCTAAGCGCTTCCCTTCAACTATGAAAAATATAGTTTTAAAATTACACAATGTGCCTTTAAGGAATGACTGTTCTAAGCCAACTGAATTCAGTGATGCAGGGTAAAAGTGACAGTGCGGCAAAGTAAGTAGAAGTATAGAATTTACTGGCGTAGCTCCTTAGTGCTATTCCCTTCAGCTGGAGACTACATGATTGCTCCTCACATTCTAGCATCTATCCAAGTTCCAGAGCACTTTGCCATCAAACCTACCTTACCTGGCCAGTACAAGTGTAATTTATCTAATGCTTTACAAAAATAAAATTTTAAGTTAGAGAGTTCTATGAAAGATGACAGAGTAAATTCACATCTTCATAGCCTCTTTGCCTAAAACCTACCGAAATGAACACAAATAATTAGAAATAAAATTGTCTCTATGCTTAAGAACTAGTATAACATACATTTAACAGAAGAGTAAGAGTCTGTTGCAAAACAATTTGAGACAAACTGAAAAACAGGAGATGTTTTTCCAGTTGGGAAGACTGTATTCTGTAATAAGAAAAGGAGTTATGAAGAGATCTACTCAGAAATCCTAGCTGGAGAGATGAGACTGGGAAGTGAACATGTAGTAGAAAAAAGAGGGAAACATTCTATGAGATTACGTCTCCCATAGTAAAGGGCATACATATGGACTCCTTTGACAAGTCATACTATTTTTTCCTAACTTTTTTCAACAAAGAAAATCCTAGGCAGAAACAAAGTTATGCAAAGTAGTCTCAAACCAAAATAACATGACTCAAGGGAAGTGTTTACATATTTAAACAAATATGAACTTCCATTTGGGTATTCACCTGCCAATCAGAGGAAAGAGGAAAGTGAGAGATGGAACCTGAATCAGGATATCCAATAAATTCAAAGAGAAATTGCTTGATGATAAAAGCTACTGGTAACCTCAGATCCTCTCCTATACTTCACAATTAAACTAGTCAATATACAAAGTACACAAACAAAAACTTCCCATATCTAAAATTTAATTCCCTGGCGCCTTCCTATCTGTCCCTCTGCTTCCCAGCCAGCATGAGGTGAGCAGCCTCTTCTGCCACATGCTCCAGCCACCATGATGTTCTGCCTTACTACAGGTCCAAAACCATGGAGGCAGCTGATCATGGACTGAAACCTCTGAAAACTAGGAGACAAAATAAATATTTTCTCTTTTAAATTGTTTCTTCCAGGTATTTTGTCACATTGAGAAAATCTAGCACTTATAAACAAAACTGAGAGACAAACAGAAAAGCTACAAGCTAAAAGTCATTATATCTAAAAGCATTTTAAAAGTTATCAGAAAATGATGTAATGGAAACTTTAAGTGAAATCATAATAAAAATTCATAAATGATTACAAAAATGAGCAAAAATTAGGGGAAAACAACTTGAAATTCATCAATAGGGGAGACTAATTTTATGTCTCATATTCAATTAATGATGTTTATTACATATCCAATGAAATAGTACTTAAAATTTTTAAAAACTAGGTGGCACATCTATATTTATTGGACAGATAAAATAATGGGAAAAGCCTTTTATTAAGCATAGAGTAGTTTGGGTGGGTAATCTGGATAACAACTCTAAGATCCATGAGAACTGGAACTACTCCTGTCAGTCCTGATCAACATGAATCCCTAGTCCCTAACACAACCTTGGGACTTATGTTTATTTTTAGGTTATATATTAGTGTTAAGGAAGTGATATAAACTAAGAATATTTTCCCCAGAAATTCAAAACTCAACTATAGGACTCTATGGATCTCTGATTAAGAATGTACTATACTCATAAATTATACTGTAATCAAACAAGAGGATTCATAGCTGTGTCTGGAGCCTCACAGATAGTTATACAATGTATATCAGACTCTACCATGAACACAGTGCTATCTTTGCAAACTTTGTCATGATCATTGCACTCTTCCAGCAATGTCCATCAATCAAGTTGACTTTGGCAAAACTTATATTTCCATATTTGGTAGTTCCCATTTGCCCCTATTCTCTTTTATTTTTTATGAATCCTGTGTTTTTAAAATAACATGTAGACATTTTATTTTTAACACTGAATGGGTTCCCAATGCTTTTGAGTATTCAGACATCATCAGAAGCACTCTTGGTGGCAGAACCAGATTTGCTCCTTTCCTTTAGTATGGTGAGCTAGGACAGAAAGTTTTATTTCACTTTCTTAAGATATCTCAAGGTATTAACCGAAAATAAAGTATAAACAATGAATTAAGCTTTTTTATATCCTAATGATTTTTGGCAACATAATTTATCTTTTGTATATTAATTTCTTTATTTGTTTGAAAATTTTCAAGCATGCATACATAAAATTTGAAAGAATAAAGTGTGATCTATATCTCTTCCATTCAGAACAAACATTTTTAAATTCTACCATGAGTTATTTGTTCTCAAAAAGTTGCAGCTATCATAGAATTCAGCATATATCACCACATAAATACAAAATTATTACCACATCTAAGAAACTAACAATAATTCCATAACATTATCTAAGATCCTCATCTTAAGAAAATCTGAACACCACATAGGAAAATTAAAAGATTTTACCTCACAATTTGTTGTTGTTGTTGTTGTTGTTGTTGTTGTTGTTGTTGGATACAGTCGAGTTAGGTCTGACTCATAGTGACCCTATGTACAACAGGAGGAAACACTCTCCAACATTGTGCCATGCCTAGGACTATCATTAATGCTTCTCTACTAGTCATAGAGTTTTCAATGACAGATTGTTTCAGGAGTGGACTGCCAGGTCCTTCTACCTAGCCTGCACCATTTGGTATTCCCAGGCAGTCTCCTGTCCAAGGACAAACCAGGCCGACCCTGCTTAGCTTCCAAAATCAGTACTACAATGTATTGACTTATAAATGATCTCTGAATTCATAGCATTGCAGGGTATGTTCCTTTTGTAGGAAATGCCAGGTAACATATATAGAAGTAAAAACAGAATTTTTTTTTATTGTTGTTGTTGTTGTTAGGTGCTATCCAGTCTGACTCAGAGACCCTATGTACAACAGACAAAACACTACTCTCAGTGCTTCTCTGCTATTAATAGGGTTTTTAATGGTGGATTGATTTTGGGGAGCAGGTTGCCAGGTCCTTCTCCTAAGCCTACAGAATCTGATGTTCCTAGGCGGCCTCCCATTCAAGTACTAAACAGGCTCGACCCTGCTTAACTTCTGAGATCTGACAGGGATTGGACTGCACAGCACTATGGATGCAGACAGAATTTTTTTTAAAACCAGCATTTTCCAACCATGTGGAAGAGATAATAATGGCTTCCCAAAGATGTATAGGTCCTAATCTCTGAGACCAATGAATATGTACTCTTACATGATAAAAGGGACTCTGCAGACGTGATTATTAAGATGTGACCCAGAGATGGAGGATTTTTACTAGACTTAAAGAAGATTGGGCCTTAAAAGCAGACAGCCTTTACCATCTGTAGTCAGAAGGAGATTTTGATTATAGGAGGAAGATCAGAGAGACACAATATGAAAGGGACTCAACCTGATGTTATAGCCCTGAGGATGGAACAAGGAGGCATGAGCCAAGTAGTAAGTGTAGCCATTAGAAGTTGGAATAACAAAAGAAAATAGGTCTTTCCTAGTGACTCCAGAAAGGAATGCAGTCCTGAAGACCCATATATTTTAGCTCAGTCAGTTAGAACTTTGTCAAACTTGTAAGCTTTAGAAATATAAAATAAAAGTATGTTGTTTTAAGCTATTAAATAGGTAGTGATTTGTTATAGCAGCAAGAGAAAATTAATGTAATCTGTTTATAATAATTGACTTAAATGCTGGGTGCATGGGCACATATCTGTAATCCAAGCTACTGGGGAGACTGAGGCAGGAGGATAACAAGTTTGAGGCCAGAGGTAACCTGGATAACTTAGCAAGATCCTGTCTCAAAATTAAAAAATCAAAAAAGGGCTGGAGGTGCAGCTCAGTTGTAAAACACTTGCCTAGCATCTGCAAGGTCCTAGATTCAGCCTCTAGTACAGAAAAAAAGTAATGATTCAGAAGACTAATCAATGGATACCAGAAGCTTTGAGTAAAATGATATTGAGTAACAGAATAGTTGCTTAGAGTCAGAGTGTCAACTACCGATTACTCTCTAATGACAAAAGAAAGAAAATACCTTTGCAATGGGAGAAGAATGGCAATGCAACATTCATCAAAAGATTAAACTTAACACATCTTCAATAGGGGGATATTCTCAAAGTACCTGACTCTTGATGTGATGTTCTATGGAGTTCACAACGATGACATAAATTGTTCTTGTCAAATGTTTATATGAATCTAATAAAATCTATAGTACTAACTTCCTTATATTTGTAACAAGTTGAGACAATAGATGAAAAATCTAAAGGAAATTTGGACAAATATCAAACCCAGAATGTGAGTCATCAAACAGCAAAGGAAATAGAATCTAACTATCAACAACAAAGAGGACTGTTCTGAATTAAAAGGCAAAACAGAAGTATTATAGTCAAAACCTAAATGTATGAATCTTGATTGGATATTAGCTAAGAAAAATAAGACAGGGAAGGAGGGAAGGGAGAAGGAAGGAAGGAAGGAAAAATAAAAGGAAGCAGAAAGGACAGGGGGAAGGAAAGAAGGAGAGCTACAAGATATTTCAGAAACATATTAACTTTAAAGAACATTGAATTCAAAACTTGCCATAGAATCATTTTTTCATTTTCTAATCATGATAAATTTATTGGCTGATTATTAAGAGAAGGGCATTATTTAGACTCATGGGATTTTGATTCCAGTCTTGATTGTGACTACCAATGATTTATGGAGAAATATTTAATCCACTTGACTCAGCTTCTTAAACTGTGGATTATCTTGGATGGTCTCTATGAATCTAAAACTATACATATGTTGATTCCTCCATGAGAACTTATCGAAGCCTTTTCTTTCACACTTAAATCTGGTTAACTTCAATGCTTGATGAGCCTGTATATGAATTGTCTATTGGGTAACAAAGTAGCACTAATGGAATGTCTTAAATCAACAAATAATTATTACCTCAGAAGTTCTGTAATTTATAAATTACAACCAAAGAAGATGTACAGATACTATATGAAGGTGTTTAGTTGGACCCAAAGCCAATATTCCATACAAGACTGACATCCCAAAACAAATCTTCAGAAGAAAACTATTTTGTGAAAGCCACTTTATAAAAGTGGCAAATATAATTAATCCATTACATATCCAAATCTCAATGTGTTGTTGTTGTTGTTGTTGTTAGGTGCCATCAAGTCAAGTCCGACTCATAGCTACCCTATGTACAGCAGATTGAAACAATTCCCGATTCTGTGCCAGGCAAATGATCTTATTTATGTTTAAGCCCATTGTTGCAGAAACTGTGTCAATCCATCTAGTGGAGGATTTTCCTCTTTTGCATTGACCTGCCACACTCCCAAACATAATGTCTTTCTCTAGGGATTGATCTCTTCTAACTACATGCCCAAAATATGTAAGATGGAGTCTGGCCGTTCTTGCTTCCAAGGAACACTCTGGTTGCACTTCTAGGACAGATTTGTTGGTTCTTTTGGCAGTCCATGGTATATTCAATAGACATCTCCAGCACCATAATTCAAAAGCATCAATTCTTTTCCTGTCTCTCTTATTCAATGTCCAGCTTTCACAACCATATGATACGACTGAAAATACCATGGCATGAGTCAGACACACCTTCCTCTTCAATGTGACATCTTTACTTTTCAATACTCTAAAGAGATCTTTTGCCACAGCTTTTCCTAGAGCAAAGCATCTTTTGATTTCTTGACTGCTGCTTCCACAGGAGTTGATTATAGAGCCAAGCAAAGCAAAACCTTGGACAACCTCAATCTTTTCTCCATTTATTGTGAAGTTGCATACTGACCCAGTTGTAAGCATTTTTTGTTTTGTTGATGTTTTAGTCACAACCCATATTGAAGGCTATGATCTTTGATCTTCCTCAGTAAATGTTTTAAATCCTCTTCATTTTCAGCAAGCAGAGTTGTGTCATCTGCATAACTCAGGTTGTTAATGAGTCTTCCTCTAATCCTGGTGCCACCGTCTTCCTCATAAAGTCCAGCTTCTTGGATTATTTGCTCAGCATATAAATTGAAGAGATATGGTGAAAGTATACAGCTCTGATGCACACCTTTCTCAACTTTAAACCAGGCTGTGTCTCCTTGTTCTATTCGAACAACTGCCTCCTGGTTCACGTGCAGATTTATCATGAGCACATTTAAGTGCTCTGGTATTCCCATTTTCTGAAGTGTTAGCCATAATTTATTATGATCCATACAGTCAAATGCCTTTGCATAGTCAATAAAACATAGATAGATATCTTTCTGATATTCTCTGCTTTCAGCTAATATCCACCTGACATCACAATGATGTCCCTGGTTCCCCACCCTCTTCTAGATCCTGCTTGATTTTCTGGTAATTCTCTGTCTATATACCGCTGCAGTCACTTTTGAATGATCTTTAGTAAAATTTTGCTTGTGTGTGTTATTATTTATATTGTTCGATAGTTTCCACATTCAGTTGGATCCCCTTTCTTGAGAATAGGCACAAATATGGATCTCTTCCAGTCAGTTGGCCAAGTAGCTGTTTTCCAAATCTGTTGGCATAAACACGTTAACACCTCCAGTGCTGCATCTGTTTGTTGAAACATCTCTATTGGTATCCCATCAATTCCTGAAGCCTTGTGTTTTGCCAGTTCTTTCAAGGCAGCTTCCACTTCGTCCTTCAACACCATTGGTTCCTCTTCATATGCAACCTCTTGGAATGGTTCTTTTTTATATAATGACTCTGTGTATTCCTTCCATCTTCTTTTGATCTTTCTTGCATCATTTAATATTTTCCCTGTAGAATCTTCCACTATTACCACTCGAGGCTTGAATTTTTTCTTCACCTCCCTAAGCTTGAGAAACACAGTGTGTTCTTCCCGTTTGGTTTTCTGCCTCCAGCTCTTTGCACATGTCATTATAATATTTGCATTTGTCTTCTCAAGCTGCCTTTTTTAAATCTTCTGTTTAGATCCTTAACTTCATCATCTCTTCCTTTTACTTTAGCTGTTCAACATTCAAGGACAAGTTCCAGCATCTCTTTTGACGTGTAATTTGGTCTTTTCTTCTTTTCTTGTCTTTTTAATAACCTTTTGCTTTCTTCTTGAATGATGTCTTTTATATTATGCCACAACTCTTCTGGTCTCCTATCACTTGTATCTAATGCATTAAACCTATTCTTGAGGTGGTCTCTGAACTCAGGTGGAATATGCTCAAGGTCATACCTTGGCTCTCGAAAACTTGCTCTAATTTTCTTCAGCTTCAGTCTGAACTTGCATATGAGAAGTTGATGGTCTGATCCACAATCAGCACCTGGTCTTGTTTTGAGATTTAACATAGAGGTTTTCCATCGTCTCTTTCCACATATATATTCAATTTGATTCCTGTATGTTCCATCTGGTGATGTCCATGTGTATAATCGCCTTAATGTTGTTGAAAAAATGTATTTGTAATGAAAAGGTCATTGGTCTGACAAAATTCTATCATGTGATCTCCCACATCATTTCTGTCACCAAGACCATATTTTCCAACTACTGAGTCTTATTTTTTTCCAACCTTTGTGTTCTAGTCACCAGTAATTATCAGTACATCCTGATTGCTTGTTTGATCTATTTCAGATTGCAGAAGCTGGTAGAAATCTTCACTTTCTTCATTTGTGGCCTTAGTGCTGGGTGCATAAATTTGAGTAATAGTCATATTAACTGGCCTTCCTTGTAGACTTATGTTTCTTATTCTATCACTGACAACATTGTATTTCATGACAGATTCTGAGATGTCTTTTTTGATGATGAATGCAACCCCATTTCTCTTTAGTTTGTCATTTCCAGCATAGTAGACCATATGATTATCTGACTCAAAGTGTCCCATGCCAGTCTATTTTAGCTCACTGATGCTTAGGAGATCAATGTTTATGTGCTCCATTTCTCTTTTAATGATTTCTAATTTTCCTAGATTCATACTACGTACATTCCAGGTTTCAATTATTAATGGATGTTTACAATTGTTTCTTCTCATTTTTAGTTATGTTACATCAGCAAGTCGAGGTCCCTGGGGCTTTACTCCATTTCTGTCATCACAGTAGACTCTGCTTTGAGGAGACAACTCTTCCCCAGTAGTCTTTTGAATGCCTTCCAACCTGGAGGGCTCATTTACTGGCACTATATCTGACAGTGTTTCTTTGCTATGCATAGGGTTTTCAGCGGCTAGTTATTTCAGGAGCAGTTTGCCAGTGCCTACTCCCTAGTCTGTCTTAGTCTGGAAGCTTAGCTGAAACCTGTCCACCATGGGCGACCCTCCTGGTATCTGAGATACTGGTGGCATAGCTTTCAGTCTCATTGCAACACACAAGGCCCCACAGTGCGGCAAACTGACAGACGTGTGGGGAAAATCTCAATGTAGGTTACATGAAATATGAAAAAGAACAAGGTAATAGGATGGCTTCAAAAAATAACTATCAAACAAAATATCCTCAAGAAAACAATGTTGATGAAATGCCTGATAAATAATTCAGAAGAATGATTACAAGGAAACTCAATAAAATTTAAGTGAAGACCAAGAGTTGCATGAAATTTTGAATATAATTTATGATATAAATGAACAATTAATCTATGAAATACAAATCTTGTAAAAAAAACAGACATTGTTTGAAAATGAAGAAAGAACTCAATAATTTAACTTAAAAATGTTCATAGCCTCAAGACTACATAAAGCAGAAAGAATATAAGGTAAGTCTTTAAGAAATATCTCATGAGAGGAAGAGAGAGAGAGAGAGAGAGAGAGAGAGAGAGAGAGGGAGAGAGTAGAGAATAAGGAAATCTTTTGAGACAATCAAGACACTGTTCAAATTTGGTAGTGTCTGAAGGTGAAGAGACAAAAGTCTATTTAATGAAATAAGTGAAAACTTCTTAATCTTGGGAAATATAAAGGCATCCACATAACTGAGCATGGTAGCACAAGCCTGTTATCCCAGGGACTTGGGAGATAGAGGAAGGGAGATTGCAATTTCAAGACCACAGGCAGCCTGAGTAACTTAGTAAGATCCTAACTCAAAATAAAAAATATAAAACAGGCGAGTAGTGCAGCCTAGTAGTAGAGCACTTGAAAAGTATGTGCAAGGCACTAGGTTCATCCACAAAATACTATATATATACTATGTACTATATAGGATGATATATATATATATATATATATATATATACACACACATATATATGATATATAGGATATATATAGTGTATGTGTGTATATATATTATAATATATATATTATAATAATTGTTGAAGACTTATCCATCATATCAGGTAAATAAAATGTCAACAAACAATCATAAGTTAAACTATACTATACTCAAATTAACTGACATTTACAAAACATTTTACCCAACAATTACTGAATATACATTCTCTTCATCAGCATATGAAAAAAATCTCTAAACTAGAACATATATTAGGTCACAAAACAAGTCACTGAATTTTTTAAAATAACTTAGAATTATATCATGTTAAGAGATTACACTAATTCGTGGAGACTGGACAATGTGCTATTGAAAAAATAATGGACCTTTGATGAAACTAAAAAAGGCTATGGAAATTTTTCCTGAAACAAATATGGAAAAACAATATTCCAAAATTTATGGGACATGCCAAAAGCAGTACTAAGAGAAAATTTTACAGTAATAAATATCTACATCCAAAAAACTAAACCAAACACAAAAGATTTCAAGTTAAAACCTTAATTATGCATCTCAAAAATTTACAAAAAAACAGCAAACTAAACTCAAAATTTGTAGAAGAAAAGAAATAATAAAAATCAGAGAAGAAATAAATGAAATGGAGAGTAAAAAAAATACTAAGGATCAATTAAATGAAAAGTTGTTTTTGAAAAGAAAAAATCAAGAAGACATTGGCTGTGCAAAAAGAAAGAAGATCCATATAAATAAAATTAGAGTTGAAAAAGAAGACATTACAACTGATGCCACAGAAATGCAAAGAATCATTAGTACCTATTACAAACTATATGGCAATTAATAGACAAACCTAGAAGAAATTTATAAATTACAGAGACACATTAACTTACCAAAATTGAACCATGAAGATAGAAAATGTGAAGACTAGTAAGAGATGAGATTGAATCAATAATAAAAAGTCTCCCAACAAGAAAAGCCTAGAACAGCATGACTTCTGTCCTAAATTCCACCAAATTTTCAAGAAGTAACTAATACCAATTCTTCTCAAAATATTCCAGATAGTTGAAAGGTAGGTAACTCTTCCAAATGCATTCTATGATCCCAGCACTACCATGGTAGTAAAATCAGAAAAAGGCACAAGAAAAAAAGGTAAAGTAGTATCTCTAATGAACATAGATGTAAAAATTCCCAATAAAATGCTAGCAAAGAAAACTTAAGAACATATCAAAAAATGATTCATCATAATCAAGTGGGATTTATTGCAGGCATGTAAGGATGGTTCAACATATGCAAATCAATGAGCATAATACATCCCATCAACAAAATAAAGGCCCAAAACTATGAAATTATCTCAACAAATGCAAAATATCATCTGATAAATTTAACACACTTCCATAAATACTTAGAAAAAATTAAGTATAGAAGAAACATATTTCAACATAATAAAGGTAATACATAACAAACTCACATCAAACACCATGCTGAAATGGGAAAAATTGAAAGCTTTTCCTCTAAGATCTGGACAAGATATGAATTTTCATTCTCACTGTCCTTATTCAACATAGCATGGGAAATCTTAGCCAAAGCAATTTAGTAAGAGAAAAAATTGAAAAGCATACAAATAGGAAGGGAGGAAGTCAAATCATGTATGTTTGCATATATATACCAAAAGATTATTGGAATTCAAAAATGAATTTTTATATACCAGTAATGAAATTTATAAGATACAATGAAAGCCATACCACTCATACTAGCTACAAATATTAATAAAATAACTAGGAATAAATTTAACCTAGGAAGTGTACGATCTCTACAAAAAAAATTACAAAACTCAGATAGAAGAAATTAAAGGACACAAAAAATAGAAAGATTTCTATTTTATGGATTAGATTACTATTCTAAAAACATCCATGCTATTCAAAGTGAGTAATAGATTCAATGCATTCTCCATCAAAATAGCAGAAATAGAAAAAGAATCTTAAAATTCTTATGGAAGTGCAAGCAAATATTTTTGTTTTCTTTTCCTTTGTTGTTTTTTTTTTTTTTCCTAGTACTATGGGGTTGAACTCAGGACCTTGTGCATTCTAGGCAAGTACTCTACAACTGAACTGCACCCATAAAACATTTTTTATTTTTTTATTTTGAGACAAGTTCTTCCTAAATTGCCCAGGTTGCCTCTGGCCTTGAACTCACTACATTCATGCCTCACCCTGTCAAGTCACCAGGATTACAGGTGTGCACCACAGCAGCTAGCCTGAAAATTCAAAGCAATCTTGTGGGGAAAAAAAAAAAAAAAAACACTCTAGAAGCACTACACCACCTGACTTCAAAATATACTAAAAAGATGTAGACATCAAAACAGCATAGTAGTGGCATAAAAAAAGATACACCAACCAATCGAACAAAATAGCGTGACCAGAAATAACCCCACACATTAACAATCAATTGATTCTTGACAAAGGTACCAAAATATTACTTTGGAAAAAAAAGACAACCTTCTTCAATAAATAGTGCTGGAAAAACTGAGTATTTCCATGCAGAAAATTGAAATATAACCCCTGTCTTGCCCTATGTAAAAATCATCTCAAGTCAGATAGGATAATTAACTGTAAGACTGGAATCTATGCAACCACTGGAGGGAAACATAAGAAAAATACTTCAAGACCTTAGTATAAGCAACAATTATTTGGATAAGACCCCAAAAACCCAGCAACAAAAATGAAAATAGACAAATTGG
The DNA here is from genome assembly GCA_007922755.1 of Pedetes capensis. Classification (NCBI taxonomy): domain Eukaryota; kingdom Metazoa; phylum Chordata; class Mammalia; order Rodentia; family Pedetidae; genus Pedetes; species Pedetes capensis. The sequence continues at coordinate 18,837 of VMDO01031568.1, forward strand.
ATTACGTCAAGCTAAGGAGTTTCTGCACAAGAAACAATAAACAGAGTGAAAAGACAACATACAGAGTGAGAAAAATTATGAACAAAGAATTAGTATTCAAAATTCATCAGGAACTCAAAAACACAATAAAAAAGAATTTCAAAATGGGCATATGACCTGAACAGATATTTATTCAAATTGCCAAAAGAAATTCAAATTGCCAACAAATCTATGGAAAATGCTCACCACCGTGGCTATTAGGAAAATGAAGATCAAAACCACACTGTGATAACATATTACCCAGTTACAATGATTATTATCAAAAAGTCAAAAAATAAAAAATGCTGGTAAGGATGTGGAAGAAAAGGATCTCCTATACACCATTGGAGAGAATGTAAATTAGTACAGACATTATGGAGAACAGTATGTAGGCTCCTCATAAATATAATAAAAGAACTACCATATAATCCAGCTATGCCACTTCAGGGTATCCAAAGTGAAAGACATCAGTTTATCAAAGAAATATCTGCATGCCCATATTTATTGCTGCATTACTCACAATGGCTAAGATTTGGAACCAACCTTCTTGTTCATTAATGGATGAATGAGTAAGAAAATGTAACATATGTTATATATTTGTTGTTGTTAAGAATTCTAGTTGCATTAATATAAAATTCTATCTATATTAATTTATAATTAAAATCATTACTTGTTTTAATATATTAGATTTAATTTATAATTTGTGATTAGATGTATTTATAATGTACAGTTAATATTGTATGTGATGGAATATTCTATTATTGAGTCATAAAAAGAATGATATCCTGTCATTTGCAGCAAAATGGAGTAATACTGTGTTAAATGAAATAAGTCAGACACAGAAAGACACTGCATTTCTCTCTCATATGTGGATGCTAAAAATGTCTATCTGAATTTAGACTTTTGATTTTTAGAGGCTGGGAAGGGAGGGAGGATGGAAAACACATACTAAAATACAACTAGAAATAAGTAATAAGTACTAGTATCCTATAGTACAGTAGGGTGGCTGTAGTTCACAGCAACCTACTATATATTTTATGGATAAAAAGAGGAGAAAAGCTCAAAGGCTCCAAACATGATGTCATCATAAAGAGATGGAAAGA